>JAZGTK010007566.1:0-19238 GCA_036877625.1 Ambastaia sidthimunki
TAAGTTCAATTGAGTCAAAGTACAGCCAAAAGAAGATTACCCATCATGAAACTCTCCACCTCCAGATCACAGTCCAAGTCATTTCTACAGCGAGACAGAAAAGAGCCGTCATGCATAATAACAACCATGCTGTCCTACAAGTTTAAGTTGCATTAAAGGGACACAGTTGTTGATCTAATTAAAGAAACAAGTGGTTTCACAATAAATAAGCTACTGCATCTCACGAAATCAGGACTGAGGCCTCCTCCCACAATCACAGACTTACTGGACGGGTGTAGAAGATGAAGCCGGGAACTTGTTCGATTGGCCCCCTCTGTCAGGTGTCTTCTCTTTAGGGCCCTCAATAGGAAGAGGTGAAGAACTACAGGTCTGGCCCTTTATTTTAGACAGAGACCACAGCATCTGCAACAAAACCCAACGACCTGAAAGACACAATGTCATATTTACATATGATGTCATAATGTTGTGTTTTCATTTACAAGCATAAGTATAAGCATTACCAAGTGACAGTGTAAACAGTAGAAGAGTGAGAGACGGCAGATCCAGAGACGACTGCTGGTTGATTTCCGCAATCGCGTTGATCGGCACGGTGAACAGCAGAGCAATGCGGGAAAACGTCGCACACTGCAGGAACGACAGCAGAACCGCAGACAGCAGGAAGTAACCAGCATGCATCACGCATGTCCACAGAGCGCGCAGACTCATGCCTGAAACGAGAGAATCACACACCGACTGCGCAGGTTAAACGCTTCCTAAAATCTTAAACTTCAGTTTCTTTATACATTTTGAAGGGGGGCCAATGATGTAAATTCAAACGATTTTGTGGTAAATGCACCATAAATTTGCTGCTTTTTACAGGTAATGCTGAATTTGTAGAAAACTTTTGTTGGCAAGAACTGGACAGTATAATACAGGCAGTTGAAGGACTTCTGTTGTATTGAATGCATCTCATTTTGTGTTCCACAGACATCAGTCGTGTAAACAGACACTATTTATGGGGAACCATTTCTTTAATACACAACAGCTGTATAGGACGACTACCTGCCCATCCGAGGTAACCCTGAATGATGTGTAGTCTGTCCTCCAGGCGGTACTGCATATTGTCCAGATACATCAGCATGTATCCCAGAGTTCCATTCATGCGTTCCAGTTTACTGATGAGTTCTGTGTAGAACCGAGATGTGCTGTTCTGATGCTGCAACAGGCCGTTCAGATTGAGCTCTGAAACAACGAATAATTCATAACTAGACTTTTACATTGAAAGATGTTTATGGTGTTTGTCTGTGTAAAAAGCACCATGTATCCCTGTGAATGATTTTGCCTTATGTGCTACGGTATTCAGAACCATTGTTAGCGTATTGCTAGTATCAAATAGTTCTTTTTCCTTCTGCTTCTTATATGTACAGATTGAATACATTGGAGAGCCATTTTTGTAGAGTACACACCCATTTTTTGGTAGATATCTTGAGCACTTTCTCGTACCACAGCCAGGTCACTGAGGATGGTTTGATGTCCCTCCTCAACTTCTGAGGCCTGATTCTTCAACTGGCCGCTAACGTTCTCTGTAAACATTGAACGGATGAAGCTGAAACATGTCATACAGCAGGTGGTCAAATCCAGCTGCAATACAGAATTCAATAAGCAGACTGCCACAAAAACACATTCATATCAGTAGTATGGTATACAAGTATTACAGTTTCACCATTACTTCACCATAGTACATTTTTATAAGCGTGGTTACAAATGCAACGGACCCATTCTCTGTGCAATGCCTTGAATAAGTTGTGCCACCAGCTGCTGTCCGGTGCTAATAAGAGCTTTTTCCTGCGCTAGTCGCTGTAGATTTTCTCCGATGGAAGCATCCAGCTGCTCTTGGCCCTCCTTCAGCGAGTCCTGCTGGAGCTGCAGACTGCTGTGTCCCTCCAGCAGCTTGTCCAGTGAGGCAGCAGTCATCTCCCTCAGCTCCTTCTGGCCCTCCTTCACATGCAATACACGCAATAAGTGCCTCAGATGAACACGCACGTACATGGACATGTGCATCAGGTCATGTTTAAGGTGAGTGTTCTGCGATTAAACGTTGGCGAGTTTGTTTTTTGGTGTCAAGATAAAGATGGTTTGATAACTCGCCTTTAGGTCTTTCATGGCATCCAACTGACTGGTTGCCGTGGAGATCAGGGCGTTAACCGTTAGCTCTGCGCGTCTGCGGAAATGCTGCTGGCGTGTGGCGTAACACACTGAGCGCGCTCTGTTGCTGACAATGTGATATGCATTCCACGTGTCCGAGTCCATATCTGCTGTGCACTCTTTAATACTCTGAAGAGAGGGACAATGTATTAATAACTATTAACTCTTGATTTTAGCTTCTGTAGAACTTTAATTGTTTTCACAACAAAAAAAACACATTGTCAAAATGCATGAACAGTTCAGAAGGTCTAGGATCTACTAGGTCCAGGTTCTAGGTCAGGGAACGTACCATTTCTTCAGTGCAAGGGTAAGTCCTGCGACCCTCGACCTCTGACTGGCAGTTAAACAAAGCAACACCCAGTTTGGCCAGCTGCTCCTCCGACAGACCACTGCAAGTAGCTTTGAGCTGAGCAACAACCTGTTAATAAAAACACACAAACAGCAGTAGTACATACACACACTTGATTTACACTTTTGTCAAATATTTTTGCCCAGTGTGGTCAGATCAAACAAGAGCTGGAAAAACAGGGTCACAGTAAATCTCAAATGTCTAAAACAGAACATGGACTCAAGTTTTTCTTACACGGAAATGGCAGCTGTCCAAAGGACTGAGCTCCATCTGTTTTGCCTCAGCCAGAAACTTTTCATCAGCAACGTTCATTTCAAAGGCTGGAGCATCACCCTGTGGCAGAACCGGGGCAACAGGTTCTGGTGGAGGGGCAGGAGCCGGCGCTGGCTTCTTCAGCCAGTCAAAGAAAGCATCCACCTGACCATACTGCATACTGGACACCCACAGAATCAACAACCAGAGACCCATTCTCAGTTACAAACCTGAAACCAGAGGAAAAACAGACTAGAAATTGTGACTGTTTCAGTCCAACAGAACTATCATAGAAAAGTGACAAACAAATAAAAAATAATGCACAGAATTCACTTTTTTAAATAAAAAAAGTTTGTTTTATTAATTTAATAAATACATACTAATATATAAATGCATAATGTTATATAAAATGCAAGTGTATCATTTATATATGCTTATATACAAATGCAAACATGTTAAACAAAGTTGTCTGTTTAATATGAAAAAAATAACTATATAAATAACTGTAAACTACATCAATAACTGCATTAAAAAATGACTGTATAAAACGTCCAAAACAAGCACATTTTCTACACTTACCTTAACATGCACCACAAAAATCACCGCATATAAAATCCACAGAAAACAAATGACCGCGCGTCACTAACGCGACGTACTCTCAACCGTTCTGGAAGTGACCCAGCTGTTTAAATGGACTCACAGCAGCCAATCAGTGTCCACGCCGGAAATGCAAACATCGCGAGAGTTGCTCCTTAAACGCGACGCGGGTTTTGATGAGACTTGAGTCGTGACTTGAATGTGTATGAAAGCAAATACAGCGTGATAAACGAGGAAAAAACGTCTGGATGCGTTTTCCGTACGTTTAATTTAAAGCATAAGGATGCAGTTACGGAAGTGATTGATTGTTTTGGTTATGGAGTCCAAACACGTTCCCGCAAAACTCTTCAATGCAGCGCCTCCGTTTGGACACATGATCGTGAATGAGAAGTGGAGGGGCTCAAACCTGGTGCAATGTTTTAAAGGTTTGTATGATATGTATTATACAAACCTTTTCAACATTTCATCTGTTGTAATCATTGTTTTAACACGCCATAATTGTTAAGGCAGTGAAACCAAAACAGATTAATGCACCATCTCGTTTATTCACTGTCAGAGTCTTTGTTGTTGTTGAGTTAGTTGGTTTAATATCTCATTTTAACCTTGCTTGTGTGTTAAAGTCAGTCTGATCTATTTTCATGATTTAATGCTACTGGATTTTAGTATCAATATGACTTTAATTTGTTTTCCAAGGGAGTGTGAAGACAATCTTTGAAGAGGAGCTTGGTGTTGTGGACTTCTGTCTCAGTAGCAAGACCTGCATCCTGTATGTGTCGGAGGGTGATCTGGTTGCTGGAAATAACTACAGGAGGAAAATTGCCCAGTTTAGAAACGTAAATTGCTTTGTGTTTATTTTTAAATGACTTTACTGCATTTGTTTACTTATCACCTATGAATTTAGGACCTTTAATGCATGAAATGAATCCAATTATTCTTTTGTTTGCATTATTTTAGGCAAACAGTGGTCTGCAGGGTATTGTGATTGTGGAGAGGACTCATCTGAGTGAGCAGTACTTCAGCGGGCTCCAGAAGTTTGTGGTTTTGGAGTTGGGTCTGGTTCTGCTGCCCGTGTCCAACAGCTCTGAAGCTGCCCAGCTCATAGCACAGCTGGTGAGTGGACGTCGTTTGACCATCACTACACTTCATCATTCTCAGTCCTGGTCAAGCAGTCTAGTACACAAGAGCATTTGTTTATGCTTTATACTAAAGTATGTAAAAGTGCATTTTTTTATTGTTAAGAGTGAATGTAGAGTGTCCAATTGTGACCGCAAGGCTTTTGTAACATTGTCAATATCACATTTTCAATCCAAAATGTACAATGTAAAATGTTATAAAAAGTGACATCTGTTAACTGTGGACCCATGTTCCAGATGTTATTATATTGATGTTTCATGTGTAATCCTGCAACTCTTGTCAAAAATTAAATGGTCACCCAATCTTGTGTTTCAGAATTGTCATGTTAGCTATTGTTTCAATGCTTTCAGTAACGACATTTGTTCTACACCGTGATGAGACTTGTCTTAACACATTTGTCCCTGCAGGTTCTTGGGGAGAACAAGGAGAACCCTTTTCGCAGGAAAAGTGTGTCCAGACTGCTGGAGCCGGTGGTGTTGAGTCTAGTTCAGCAGATCCCTGGGGTTGGAAAGGTGAAGGCCACGTTACTGCTTCAGAAATTTCCCAGTATCCAACAGCTGAGCGCAGCTTCAGTCCACGAGCTGGAGCCCATCGTGGGGCAGAGTACTGCCCAACAAATCACAGCGTTTTTCCATGACCAGTTCACATAGAAATACACCCAACCCTATACCAACCCTATACCAACCCTAACTGGTAGAATTGATATGATTGTTTTACACAGTGATTGCACACAGTAATAAGTTATCTTGCCTCTCTTCAATTGAGTGTTTTGCCACATAGTTTTGTTACTACTGAATAATATCTTGTCTTGTTCTGCTGAAGGCTGGATGGCTTAAACAGTGTGAGATGCTGTATTGGTCCATAAGGACACTTTAAACATTAAACTCAATGTATATATAGATAATCTGTTTCTGTGGCGTGATGCTTAGCAGGATGATAACATTACAGTTTAAATGATGAATTCAACATGATTCTCTGACTCTGGCATGCAGATCAAGCAAACAATTAAAATGATCTTGTACCTATTTCTATTCATTAAACCATTAAACTTGTGTGTGGATTAGAATAAATCAAAGTCCTATTACTGAAAGAAATATGAAATTATATTTTGCGGCCATGTGGCCATTTTTTGCATCGTGGTATTTTCACGTCAATTAATGAAACACTTATATTACTGTATTTACAGTAATATATTTTAATACTGTATTAAAAATCCCACGGGAAGCATCCTTAAGAATGAAACTAACTAACAAACCCAGCTGTAAAATGCACAAATATAAAAAAAAACGCATCAGGAAATATATCTGATGTCTCAGTTTCATCTCACACTGGCTCTTGTGATTATTGGTTTTCTGCTCGACTTCCTCTTTTAAGTCTCACACACTGTTGGCAGAATTTCAGACTTCTTTCCAGGCTACAAAGCAAGTCGCTCTCATCGGGTTTCCTAGCTGGAATAGCTGAATCCCGGCCTCATTTATTCCGCATGCGGTGTTGTTAGCCGGATAAAAGCAGCGGCCACAAATTCACGACTTGACTTCCTAAATTCCGCACTGGGGATCCGTTCAGCGTGAATGGGAGCTTGGGGAGAGTTCATTGAGAACACGTCTCAGTGGCTCTGGGGATTACCCTGTCCACTCTTTTCAGTGTCGTATAGATTCTGTATTGGTGAAAGTGTATTGCTAAACTACATTTAACGCTCTGAAGTAACCAGGTTGAGATTTGAAAGTTGCATGAGGATTTTGTAATATTTTGTTTTATTGGTGTCGGTTCCCTACACAACTACTCAAATTGGTGTTTTAAATGCCCCAAAATTAAGAAACAGTACATGCATGTTTGAAATAAAACTTGCATGGTTACAAAAGTGATGCGATAACTCATTTATGTCTTTTTCTTTCATGCAACTCAAATGTTAACAGTTTTCTATAAAAAAATAATAATGCATAAAATAATGCATAAAATAATAAATTAGCATGCAATGCACAAATGCAATCGTTTATTGGACGGCAGGGATCGTGCACGTTGTCTTTTGGACTAAATGAACATGCATATGATTATATAAGTAATTTATTTATATGCAATGTGTTAATAAGTGTGTGTATGGACCAGTGCTGCCGCGCGCTCGTTAACATTCCGCCCGGGCAGCGCGCGATGCGGCGCCTGCGCGGCCCTTTCACTCCGTTTCAATCCTCCGGCCGAGCTGAAGAGAGACAGTCCAGCTCTGTTCGTGCGCTGACTGAGATGGATGGAGAAGAGAGGAGAAGATCAGGGGCTCGCAGGAGCATCATGAAAGACAACGAGATCAAACGGGACCCGAGCGTCCCTGAGCGCGTGACCCTAAAGAAGGAGATCGGACTGCTGAGCGCGTGCACGATCATCATCGGTAAGGGAAGTTTTCCGCTCAGGTCTGATGCTCTGCTTTTGTTTGTTACTCACCCTCCTGTTTTAAAAACATGGGGAAAAAAACTTGAGTTCTAGCTTTGCCATTTCTTTGGTCTTTCAGAACTGGAAAAGTTATTTTTGTGCTGACAAAGTTTTGTTTGAACATTTTAACGCCCGTTTCTACATTTATATTGTTGTTTTTCCCCCTGTTTAATATTAATGCATCGTTGAATAACTTGCAATTGATCTTTATTTGTTATAAAAATGAATAAGATTACTAACTAGTGTTTGAACAAACAATGCCTCTTATAAAAACCTGCCACAGTGCTTTAAAAGTTTATTTAAAGATTTCTTTCCTTAAACGTTATACACTTATAAATGCTTTGAAATGTGATAGTAAAACAACAGAGATCGGAGTCGTGATATAGTTGGTGGGGCTCTGAGAGCGAGTCTCTTGAAACAGGCTGAATGAAAGCTGGAGATTGTTTCTTTGCTGCTTGAACAGACAGGCGTAAATTATTTATGCCCGCTGTTATGTAATCTCGTTGTACGGGGTGCTTGAGAGAAGCTGCCAGGAATCGGGGCTTTAGTGAGGAGGGGTCCGATGTTAAGAAGGGAAAATAGTTTTACCTGCTTCTGTGGACTGTGTTGAATGCATATAAATAATAAAAATGAACAAATATACTGGTGTTTGTTTTATGCATGTTGTGTTTGTTGTTGTCGTAATTTATGATTGTTATAATGTAAACCTGATGCATGTTTATTGACACTGATTTGAGAAGAATTTCTTATTCTACATGTAAAGCATTAAACATCTTTCACAATGCATGAATACTGGCTGTTACAATTCATGAAATAGTGAATAAAAAGTTTTTTCTTATATTTAATTAAATAGTTCTACTTGATTTGCTGTCACTCCAAACCTGAGCTGTATCTTTCTTAAGATAAAATTTTTAACTTTTTCTACAAAACATAAATTCATATATTTCCCGTTTTCAATTTCTTAAAATTCCATAAAATTCCATTCTTCAAAGTCATTGGGATCTTTTCCACAGTATAGTGGAAAGACAATTAAACAATCTCATCCCAATTTCTCTTGTTCTTGAATTACTCGCCAAATTGTAACGTTATTGTAAAAAATGTTCAAACAACGTTAAAGAAATATTAACGGAAAAGGTGTCGGGCTGTATTGTGTACTATTAATAGAACGTTCCATCAGTGATGTTTTGTTGTGTCTTCAGGTAACATTATTGGGTCAGGAATCTTCATTTCTCCGAAGGGTGTTCTAGAACATTCGGGTTCTGTTGGATTAGCGCTGGTGGTGTGGATGTTAGGAGGGGGTGTAGCTGCTTTGGGTTCTCTCTGCTACGCCGAACTGGGGGTCACCATCCCTAAATCTGGTGGAGACTATTCCTATGTCACAGAGATTTTTGGGGGTCTTGTGGGGTATTGAACATCTCTCTTGATTTTTAAAGAAATTAATTCAAAGGAAAGTTCAGTTCGTGGGAAATCTTAAGTGTTGTGCTCTGTTACTTCTGCTGTTTAGGTTTCTGCTGTTATGGAGCGCCGTGTTAATCATGTATCCCACCACGCTGGCAGTCATCGCTCTCACGTTTTCTAACTATGTACTCCAGCCTGTGTTTCCGTATTGTGTTCCTCCGTATATGGCCACACGCATGCTGTCCACCATCTGCATATGTAAGTATTTCATTCATCGTATTTGATGTTCATAAACAGTCCAGAAATGCTGCTAAATGAACATTTAGTGTTTTTGTAAAAATGAGTACTGGCACAAAACATTTTTTATTCCTTGATATGAGTTTATGTATCAAAGAATTATTAATCTGTTAAATGTATATTCATCTACTTTTGGGTACCGCTTATGTTTTGTCACAAAATGTGTGTTATTCCTTGAATTCCCAGAATTCACAGGACTTTTCAGTGGGTCAAAATTATAAGGGTGGGCTCCACCCCCCACACAACAGCAGTGCAAATACATTTTAGTGACCCTTTTGGTACAACTTTCCCTGACGCTGGTCTTATCAGACACAAACAATGTGTAATGTGTCTAATGTGAAATATTTATAAAATACTGTTTGTTTTTAAAGTGATTTTCAGCCTCATCTATTAAATTGTTACTGTCTAATTGGAAAAAAAACCATTTTGACTGCTGTCAGCATGCACATCTGATGACTGTCTGATGTATACAGTATTGCAACCAAATATACATTTTCCAATTTTTTTTAAACTGGGTTACAATAAGACTCTCTTAGTTCCGCCTAAACTAAACCTTGACTCAACCAATAGCATAAGTTTAGGGCGGGGCTGTCCCCCTTGCTGACCAATGACAGGGTGTTTGAAAAGCAGCAATATGCCAGTTAATTATGGCACAAGAATTTGTGTTTAGTGATTAAAGAAATCAATGGGTTGTGATTTTGCCCCCTGGCTGGATGAGACACTTGAGATTGTGCCACAAGCACTTGACTGTTCGGTGATGGAGGCGTCACAGCCAATAGCATGTGATTACTGCATTAGCTCTCTTTATTCAGGCCTGTTCTGAGGAGTTATTCACACAAACCGAAACAACAACAACAAAGAACTCCAGGAAAACGTGAGGCGCTCCATCTTTTCACAGACCTGCTCTCTGCCCTCAGTTTTTATCCGCTCTCAATGAAAGCTATTTGTTCAATTGGGCATAAACACGGGCAGCATTTTTCTTTGCTAGAGAAGGAAAGTGAATATGAAAGAGTGTGTAAAAGAAAGAGAGAAAGTGGCGGTGACATTGATGGATGAGTCTAGTGAATTACAATTCCTCCCTGTTTTCCTGTAGCATTCCCACATTTCCATCAAGTGCTTTGTACAACTTCCCAAATCCTTTATTCTAATGCCAACAGGTCATATCTGTACCGGCACAGAAAAAAATATAGTATTTGAACTTTTTTTATGAAGAAGTAAATTATTTTTAGAAACTTTTAAAGGCAGGGTTGACAATTCTTTCCAGAAACTTTTAGGTGGTTGAAGGTCTCCTCACATCCAGATAGCAATTACTTAAGAAAGTCTATATATAAATATATCTTCTGTGGAAGGTGCAGGAGCATAAAATGTTTGTCCAATCATTGCACTCGGTCCGAATGAAATGATAGGATGTCCTACTTGCCTGTATTTGCATACCTCCGCACACTATTATAGGAGGCGTGGCTTCTGAGAGTGCTCTGAGGAGACCCTCCAAAATTGGGTGTCCCACCTTTAAGTACAAATTTCAAACTGGAAGAGCACTGCAACTCTTTACATGTAGTTTTTCTGTGTGCGTGTGTGTGTGTTTGTAGTGTTTTTGACCTGGGTGAACTGCCACAGTGTGCGTCTGGCCACCCGGATCCAAGATGTGTTTACAGTGGGGAAGCTGATGGCTCTTGGCCTCATCATTATTGTGGGTCTGATGCAGATTTATGGAGGTGAGAACATCAGAAAGGAATTGAGGCATGATGCCTAAACGTGAGGATGTTGGATCAGTTATTTTTTGCCAATGTAAATTAATCCAGATTCTGAGACCTTTTGTTGTGTCAAATTAGTGGCTGATACTAAAATATAATTTTTGTTTATTTATTTATTATTTTAGTTTATTTTTTATGCACTTATTTGATTTATTGTGATATACATTTTCTGAAACGAACTAACTTCCTTGGACGTATAAACACAAAATGACCAAATATAATTTAAATAATGAGCCTTTCTATCATATATGAAAGGTGATTTCTACATACTCTGACCACACATGTCTGTTTATTACGTGTGTATTTAACACACATGATTCTGTGTGTTCAGGGAATTATGAGAGCCTGACTCCACAGGTGGCCTTCAGGTTTAATAAAGCGCCATCTATCGGACAGATCGCTCTGGCTTTCCTTCACGCTTCCTTCGCCTTCAGCGGCTGGAACTTCCTGAACTACGTCACAGAGGAAGTGGTGGATCCCAGGAGGTTAGTTTCACTATTCAAACACAGATGAATTTTAACTCATTACTCATTTTGCTCAAACATTATTACTGGGTGACAGTCAGGAAATGCCTTTTGTGTGCAAATGAATTATCATTTATATTGTTATTTACATTATTTGTGTGTAAGGGACAATAACTTCTAAAATAAAACTTTTTAAATATTTGTTTTTCATGGTATAAACTAACTTGCATGTTATTTATCACCATGACATTTTCCAGCTTAATTATTCCAGCTTATTTCCTAACTAAAATTAATTAATTTAGGTTTCTTTAATATATATTTAAAAAAAATAAATGTCACAGTTGCTTATAGTTTTCTTGTTTATTTTGTTCTATTTTTTTGTTCTATTAAAATGTTTTTGTCAGGAATCTGCCACGGGCCATTTACATCTCCATTCCTCTGGTGACCTGTGTGTACACGCTCACAAACATCGCCTATTTCTCCTCTATGTCTCCCGATGAGCTTCTCTCCTCCAACGCGGTGGCTGTTGTAAGTGCTGACCTTTGACCCCTCAGATCATTACGTGACTTCCTGTTTTAAATCTGTTGATTCTTGCTGTAGACGTTCGGTGAGAAACTTCTCGGGGTGTTTTCCACCATCATGCCGATTTCTGTGGCTCTCTCGACGTTTGGGGGGATCAATGGTTATCTCTTCACCTCCTCCAGGTGGGCGCTGTCATGCCGTCACGTTTGGGTGAACTGTGCCTTTAAGACAGCGTAAAAACGAACATAAATGTAATGCATTTAAAAAAGTGTTACTTTTTCGTGCGTGGCCGTACAGGTTATGTTTCTCTGGGGCGAGAGAAGGTCATCTACCCAGTCTTCTGGCTATGATCCACTTTAAACACTGCACACCAATCCCTGCTCTTCTGGTCTGTGTATGTCACATTATCTTCTCATAGGATTGTATACGGTCTTACTCTGAGTTTGTGTTATAGTAACAAGCACTTTGTGTTATTATGTCCATTGTATGATTAATTGCATTCTCTCTGTTCTTTTAGTGCACTGCCACAATTGTAATCTTATGCATTGGAGAGACACACAACCTTATAAACTATGTGTCCTTCATCAACTACCTCTCCTATGGAGTCACTATTGCTGGTCTTCTCTACTACAGATGGAAGAAACCAAACTTATACAGACCCATCAAGGTATTATTTGGTTATAATGGTTATAGTTAAATAGTTAAAATAGGTTTCACCAAAAAAAAAGAAAAAATGTAGTTTTGGCTATAGAGATCCTACAGTCTAAATATTTTGTTAAAAAATGGCACGTTTGAAAACAGCATGTTTTTTGTATTTGACGTGGAGGTTTATACATAAGTGACCCGCAGGTCCATTCTTTTGACCCGTCAGGTGAGTGTTCTGGTTCCGGTGTGTTACCTGCTGTTCTGGGCTCTGCTGCTGGGCTTCAGTTTACACTCAGAACCGCTGGTGTGTGGCGTGGGGCTGGTCATTATGCTCACTGGAGTTCCTGTCTATTTCCTGGGAGTTTACTGGAAAGACAAACCAAAATGCATTTACGACTTCATTGGTAAGTAAATGAATATTCTATAGATCCACTTAAAGTGTTTACATTAAAGATTTAAATTACCTAATTATCTAAAAGATGCAAGCTGACTATCAAAGCCAAGCAAAAATGATTTTTCTAATCTGTTTATCCAACCGCTCTTATTGCTTAACATAGAATAAAGGGTCTTCCAAACGTTCAAACTTGTTAAATTAAGCCAAAACAAAATTATTTACGTTATTTGCATGTTTGAGTCTTACAAGCACTACAGTGAATGTCCATAAATGAGCATGATGAAATTTGTTTTTAATGTATTATTAAAATGTGTTATATTTTGAATTGAATGATACATATGCGATCTTTGTTACAGAGTGGGCTACTTATCTGGGTCAAAGAGTATTTTTTGTTGTTTTCCCACAATTTGATCCCATCGAAATCACACCGCCTACAGAATGGACTGATAAAACTTCCCTCACGAGCAAAACTTCTGGACCTTTTTAAATTTGTATTATTATAATTTGCCTGTTTATTCCTGTTTAATGGCGTTGCACGATTGCCAGGCTTATAGCGGTAGTAAAAAATGAATTCAAACAGTAACAGACTCATTCATTTCAATGTGGACATGTTTGCACGAGTGTCTGTTTCAAGGGTTGTAAGCTGTGTAGAATTCCGATGGATTGTATCTTTACGTTTCTTCATTTTTGGAATATTTTCAGGACCAGCTCACTGGAAATTGAGGCTGGGGTTAAGCAGATTTTGACATTGTGTTAATACATGTACAGTTGCTGTCTTTTGTATAATATCTGTGAGGTCTCAGCGTAATTTAAGCACCTCTCCTCACTGATGTAAATATATTTCAAATATTTCTAACAATACTTTTCACTAGTCACAATTTTGGTCTTCAGCCTGGTGATTTCAAGGTATTTTATTGCATTTATGTTTGTTGCTATAATTGTTTACTTATTCTTACAGAATAAGAGTTTCCTAAATTAATTACTCACAATGGAGATCATTTATTTCCATTTTATTTTTATTTATTTATTTTGTTGTGAAGTTTGGCCGTGGCCAAATGGCCATTAGAGTAAGAAATAAAATACAGTTAGTGAGGTTTAAAATAAAATAAAAACATCTTCCCATAGGAATAGACATTCACTTAACATGCATCCTATAAACGGTTTAGTTTTAAAGCAATAGTTTAATCTTTAGTTTAGTGTTTTTATGCCCTAAGCACTTATAGATCACAATGTGACTATATGTTTTTTATCTTAACATATAAAAGATATACATTTTCATGTATAATCACGTAATCTAACTGTTTTAATGTCTTCTAACAAAGCAATTTGTTGTGACAAATTTCTTTTTGCTTAAAAGCTACATTGTAATCTTGTGTTGATTTGGTAATTGGAGTGCAATGTGTCAATTATAGCTACTTTGCATCAAAGAAAACGAGTTCAGCAGCTATAGAGAACAACTTCAGATAAAAATATATTAAAAAAAACATTGTGTATCACAGACATATGATGCATCAGTAATATAAGCTTGACTGAACACTTTGCAAGTAAGTTTGTTTTCTTTTGTCAAGGTTGTAGTTTAATGATCTTTTCCTTGAGTAACATGAATATAACAATTTGTAAAGCATCAGGTATTGAGATGGACAAGACAGTTCGACCAATTAATTTAACTAGATTAACTAGAAAAGCAATAGTCGTTTGACGCGTTGCTATGACGCAATAACAGTTATGGTACCATAAAAAATGAAATCAAATGACAATCACAGTCAAGCTTCATATATTAAAAGGCACCGCTGGGATTCGAACCCAGGATCTCCTGTTTACTAGACAGGCGCTTTAACCAACTAAGCCACGGCGCCGGCGGCCAAATCCGAGGAAATACGATTCTTAACGAAGACTACCGAACACTATACAGTACTGCATTTTTGGTTAACTACTTAAACTTTTCGTTACACGGTAATGTATGGACTGATAAAATATGCGTGTAATTAAGGCGATAATTCAAGATAACAAACTTCATTTGCGTCATTATTCAGCTCATCTTTACAACACTTTCAAAACTGGCAGTCGCACAGTTATGACGTCAGACCGGAAGAACGCGCACACGTTTTTCACTGCAGCTGTAATGAAGTTGTGCCTGATGCATGTAAGTTTGCGCTGTTTTTTTCTTTTTATTGTTATTGTTATTATCGTTATTATTTTGGATCATATCACTTTAACATAATGAAGTCTTTGTTTGTCTTCTCGTGGTTGTAAATTTAGATTGCGAAATGGTTTAGCATGATGATGTTGAATATTACTTGATGGCAGTCTTGTGATGTTATTATCTTATGACTGTTGCATAGTTATTAATATAGACAATGTGGATTTAATTATAATGCTTGGCGCTTTATACTGACATAATCTTATGATCTATCTGCAGTGATCATGGCAAACAATGTAGGAAAGTTGTGTTTTAGAAATAAGACTATTTTGGCCCCTATGGTTCGGGTTGGGACTCTTCCCATGAGACTGCTGGCATTGGATTATGGTGCAGATATTGTGTACTGTGAGGTGAGAGGGATTTATTTATCTATACAATAAAACATGGGGTCCGATGTTGTTGATGGACGTTTGTAAACATTGTAAATTGCTATGTATTTTATTACTGTATCCATTTTACTGTTACACAGTTTTGCTTTCAGATAACAAATGCAAAGTATTCTTAACAAACAAACAAACAAACAAACAAACAAACAAACAAACAAACAAACAAACAAACGATGTATTTTGCTTTAAAACTAAGTTTCAAATCTAAATAGTTTTTTTATTTGGGTGGAAAAGTTGAAGTACATTTAATAAGCATCACATGTTTTCAAATAGAAGAAAATGAATTTATTACCTAGAAGCAACATGTTGTTTTAGGAGCTGATTGATATAAAAATGGCGCAGTGTGAGAGAGTCATAAACGGTATGTCTGTTTTCTTCTGCTCATGTGATCTTTTCTTTAACTTATACTGTAACCCACATTTGAAAAAACGTTATTATTAAGCTTTTAGTGTCTTGATGTGTGTCTGTTATTAAACGTGTGTTTTCAGATGTTTTGGAGACGGTTGATTTCGTCGCTCCAGATGAGCGTGTGATGTTTCGCACCTGCAGTAAAGAAAAAGACCGTGTAGTCTTTCAAATGGTTAATACAATTACTTCAGATTCCTCAAACTTTTTTGAACCATTTAATAACTTTACTTTCTTTGTACATGAGAATGAAGTAAAGAGGTCAGTGTGCAACAGATTTGTAACCCCCAAATTATAGAAAACAGGTTCTTGTATTCTTTGGGGGGCCTTTTATACCCCAAACTCCATCTTTAATCTAAAAAGATAAACTTTATTTATTTATTGCTGTTTGGTGTTTTTGTATGGACACCAGTTTCTGCATTAAAACTGTCTTTTTCATTACTTAAAACCTCATTATTATGACTCACACAATCACATTTTTAACAGCTATTGCAGAAACTGGCTTTCATTCAATGTTAAGAGTCTTTTACCCAGAATAACGTTTACTTTCATTTCTAATCTTTCATGTAACAGTGATGCTGTTTTATATACATATGTGTGTTTTCAGTTTCGTTTACAGAAGTGAATGAATTTGAGCTGGTTTTTAACACACTGGTTGTGTTGCAGGGAACGGCTGATCCAGAGAGAGCTCTGGCTGTGGCCAAACTCGTGTGAGTTACACAGAATTACTTCTTAGCTGTTCTCAGTGGCTGCAGTATTACATCTGATGCTGCTCTGAATTATTAAATCTTACGTTTGAGCTTGTGCTTTATCCTGAACAGAGAAAATGATGTGGCAGCTGTCGACGTGAATATGGGCTGTCCAAAGGAATACTCCACAAAGGCAAGTGACAGACAGATATCTGTGTTTATTTATTAGATCATGATGTATTGTTATTATATTATTATTATTATTATAATATTTAACAGTTTTGTGCTCTTATAGGGAGGAATGGGTTCTGCCCTTCTGTCTGACCCTGAGAAAATTGAAGCTGTAAGTGTTTTTAGTTTTTTAATATTGCAGTTGAATATAACACACTAGTTGTTTTTAAACCATGTCAATGGACAAATGAATGTTCCTGTAGCTCAACTGGTGGAGCATTATGTTAGCAGCGCAAAGGTTGTGGGTTCGATCCTAAGCAACACATATACTGATAAAATGTAAACGTTGAATAAACTGTAAGTCTGTAAGATAGAAGCGTCTGCTGAGTGAATAAATGTAAATGTAACGTTAGTCGTCATAATCCACATGTCTTTTTTTAAACCGATTCATTATTTTGCCTCTCACTGTTTGTCTTTTATAGATTTTAAACGCTCTTGTAAACGGAATTTCCAAACCCGTTACATGTAAAATCAGGATTCTTCCTACAGTAAGTGTGCAGGAGCCTCTTGAAAATAAACGTCATCGGATCTTTGAAACATTGAGTTTGTTTTTATCACGCGTGGTTTCAGCTGGAGGACACGGTGAATCTGGTGAAGAGGATCGAGAGAACCGGGGTGGCGGCTATAGCGGTTCACGGCAGGTGGGATGTTTTCCTTAAGCGTGTTTATGGATGAATTGTCACTTTAATAGCATTTAAAACGTCTGCTGTGTTTCTGCTCTCAGGATGAAGGAGGAGAGACCGCGGCACCCACTTCACTGTGATTATATTCAGACTGTAGCTGAAAGTGTGTCTGTTCCTGTCATTGCTAAGTCAGTTTGAGTCTGTTAAACTGTCATTGCTAAGTCAGTTTGAGTCTGTTAAACTGTCATTGCTAAGTCAGTCTAAGTCTGTTAAACTGTCATTGCTAAGTCAGTCTGAGTCTGTTAAACTGTCATTGCTAAGTCAGTCTGAGTCTGTTAAACTGTCATTGCTAAGTCAGTCTAAGTCTGTTAAACTGTCATTGCTAAGTCAGTTTGAGTCTGTTAAACTGTCATTGCTAAGTTAGTTTGAGTCTGTTAAACTGTCATTGCTAAGTCAGTTTGAGTCTGTTAAACTGTCATTGCTAAGTCAGTCTAAGTCTGTTAAACTGTCATTGCTAAGTCAGTTTGAGTCTGTTAAACTGTCATTGCTAAGTCAGTTTGAGTCTGTTAAACTGTCTCTCATGCACAGAAGCTGTTGTAGGGATCAGTTTTGTACAGATGCTGTTTGCTTTAATATGTTGTTATCTATTGCAATGACATTCATACATATTTAATTGTCACTTAAAAGGATGGTTTACTTCAAAATTACTGTTTTTTTTTATTAATTTTAAAATGTTTTACAAAATTGCAATGATGAACTTTAAAACTATAAGAGCATTTAATAGCATTTTTTGGTTCCAGGAATATTTTTATATTCAATAGTAAGACTACTAATAAAATACACCTTTAGAGATCAGCATTACAGTTGATCTGACCTCTGTTAAACATTTTTAGATATTCTGGTTTTTAATACTCATCACTCTCTTTTTCTGCAGTGGTGGCTCTCTGGACTTAGTGAAGACCTTTGATGACATAGAGACGTTTCGGGCAGCTACAGGAGCCTCGTCTGTCATGCTCGCCCGGGCGGCCATGTGGAATCCTTCTATCTTCCGCCAGCAGGGGGCGCTGCCTGTAGAGGCTGTTATGGAGGAATACATCAAATACGTGAGTGGTGATAACTTTTACCCTTCAGTGTTTCCTGTTGTGCAACAGTTGAACGTCAGTTTATTCCTTTAAAAGGTTTTTTTTTGACCTGTTCTTGTATGTTTTTATTGCAAAAATGGTTCTTCTGACATCCTTGGAATAATGACAACTGTGAGCTTTGACCCCTTTAAAACAAACCTAATCAGATCTTTAAAGTGTTGAATTTGTTTCTCTTTACGTATGTTATATTTATTGTTTATAAACCCTGATGAGTTATTTTTTTTCTCTAACAGGCCGTTCGCTATGACAATAACCCGTTTAACACCAAATACTGTCTGTGTCAGATGCTCCGAGACAAAGTTGAGTCTCCACTCGGAAAACAGTTACATGCAGCTCAGACGGTTGCAGAAATCTGGTAATTTATCTTCAGTCTCATCACTGATGTAAAATAAACTTGCAGCCAGTAAATTACCAGTAAATTACCAGTTTTAAAGGCCATAAATATTTTACCAGTTTATGAATTATTTTAATTATTCTAAAGTGTGTTTGTCTCTAACAATAACACATGCTGTGATGTCAGTTTTTACTTTTGATTTAATTAGTTACATATTGTGAAATATAGAATTTGTGTTTTTTTTATGGACCATTTCATATTCAAAGCATAAACTTATTATATTATAATTTTTGTTATGATATGACATTTTGTTTATTTGTGTTCAGTGAGGTGTTTGGCATGACCGACTTTTACAATAAAACCAATGCAGAACTAGAGACCAGACGAACTTCACAACAGACCAACAGCGATCAGCCAATGAAATCCAAGCTGGAGGATGATGTCATCACGATGCCCATCCGCTTCGAAAGGTTTGACTCATGTGAAGGTCACGACCTGTGCTTGTGCTTATACACTGTATTTACACTGTGTGTGTGTGTGTGTGTGTGTGTGTGTGCAGGAGAGATTACCCACCTCAGATCACCCCAAAGATGTTCCTGCTGGAATGGAGTCGACAGGAGAAACTTGATCAGCCCGTGTATGAGACGGTCAGTTTTGTTGTTTAGGGGTCAGCGTGTAACATGCGTTATGTAATCTGATTACTTTCTGAAAGTTACAAGTACTCAGAGTAACTGGCCCGCAGTACCGGAAACTGTGTGTGTGTGTTCATGACTTGCAGTGTGTGTTCACAAAGGATGGGTTAAATGCAGACGTCACA
>JAZGTK010007567.1:0-19237 GCA_036877625.1 Ambastaia sidthimunki
TTCAAAGTTTTTGTCTTTGCTCCATGAATGCGAGCTGTAGACAGTTCCATGGAAACAATGTCCAGCAAAGATAAGCCCCATACACGTCGGGTCATTGAATGAGGAGGAACCCAGCGACTGACTAACATTTTCTTTGCAGCAGTAAAAGCAGCTAAGAGTACGTTTCTCTGTTGCGGAGACAAAACCAATTCAGAAAAATCATTTAAGAAAAAAAGTTCTGGAGTCAAAACCACATCTTTTTCTAAAAGAAATGATATGTCACGAGACCAGAAAAGAGAAAGTGAAGAGCATTCCCAAAAATAATGTAAATATGTACCAAGTGCCCCCTGCGGACATAGATTGCCATATTTTCCAAGTTTGATGAAAATCAAATCAATGCATGCAGAAGATATGAGACATTTTTTGTTCTATTTATTGCCATAAATTGATTGCCTCACCATGGCAGCACCATTTGAGATACAATTTTGCATCTTCGGTATCTCTTTTTTTCTAACTAAGACTGAAGTGACTGATACATTTAAGAGGACTCTTTTAAACACTGTTTTAAGTAACACACTTCCTTCTGCAAGTAGCCAACTCTATGTCCCATCAGTCCCATAATCATGAGAGTCATGATTGTGTTTGATTCCATGATGCACGCATAATATCCTAAAACAAAATAATATCCTAAATTCTTTGGTCTGCCATTTTGGACGTCGTCCATTTTGACTTTTGTCGTAAAATGCTGTATTTTGCTAATGCATGAGCACATCATTACGAAACTTGGTATGATTCTTTGAGGCCAAGTTCTAAAAAGATCTGTAAAGTTTTACGTTAGCACCCCCTAGTGGTCAAAAGATAAAGTGAAATTTAGGAAAATGCTTATAACATATGAAAATTCAACATTTTGTCATTTAACTTAAATCACTACATTTCTTTGCTAATATCAAGTCTACCATACCAAATCAGCCATATTCCACCATATTTCCTGTGTGCTATATTGAATTTTATTCAAAACCTACTTTTTTTCTCCTATTAAATTTGTAAATTTCTACAGAAGATTTGTCTGGTATGTTTGCTATGTAGCATCTAAAGACACCCCTGAAAAAAGTTCTTAAAAGCTTTATGATTGGTCAAACAGTTGTTGTATACCGTGTAAACAATTTTGAAGCGAATATGCCAGTAGGAGGCTGTATCTTTGCAAAACTTTCGTGCATTGATACAAAACTTGGTATGTATCATCAAATGCACATCTTGTTCACCTTGTACAAATTTGGTGACCCGCTACCCATTGGTCAAAAGTTGAAGGCAACTTTTTTGGGTTTTAGGAGCTTTTGCTTTTGTTTTTTTTAACTGATTTTCAAATTCATCATCAGATATGTCAACATATATTTCTCTTTGTGCCAATTTTGGGCTTGACCCTGTAATTGGTGCTTGTAGCTATATTTAGGGGGCAAAGACCCGTATTGTATCCATTAGCTTTCTATGTATTATTCTTCTTCTGCTTGAGTCTAAGGCACCTTACATTGGAATGAAATTATAAAATTTGGCACACAAATAGAGGACACTCTGAAATGTTCCCATAGCAAATTTTGTAGTCTTTACATTAAACTCTGTAGCGCCACCAACAGATCAGAGTTTCACTCATGTTTATACTCTTAGGTTTTGAACTGTTAATCCTAGAAACAAAATTTTCATCTGGTTTGTGATTAATCAAATCCACCATATGGCATCTTTTTCTGTCACAAAAATTTTCTCACCCTTTTGAAACTCCTACATTTCTCCAATTTGCATGAAATTTGATATCATCTAGAGACACCCCTGACAAAAAGTTATTAAAAGATTTTTGATCAGCCAATCCATTCTCATACAGGGTTAGGGTTAGGGTTGAATTTGTCAGATTTGCATGAAATTTGGTATGTAACATCTAGATACATTCATGACAAAAAAATTATCAAAAGCTTTTTGATAAACCTAACTGTTCTCAAATAATGCACAAATAAATTTGACAGATCACACAAAAATGGATGTGAGGCTGTATCTTCACTATACTTGTTGCATTAACACCTGTTATATTGGTCTCCTTAAATTCCTTGAGGCATGCTGAGTCTAATTACATAAACTTTTCCTTGGTTAGCCATTTTGAGCATTGACCATTTTGATTTTTATTATAAAATGCTGTATTTTACAAATGCATGAATATATTGTTATGAAACTCTGCATGGTTCATCAAGGCCATGCTCCAGCACCCCCTAGTGGTCAAGAGATATAACAAAATGTATGAAAATGCTTATAACAGGGGTTTTTAAAGTCTAAGATAGTGGGCCTCCCTTTTGACACAACTTACCCAATGGCGCCCCCATCACACACACACACACACACACACACACACAAAGATAAACACACAAAACAATGTAAGACTGTTAACTCACTTTAATAATAAATAATAATAATAATAATAAAAACATTTAAATATAATAATAAAAACAATAACAAAAAACATAATATTTAAATTCAATATTTTTTTATTTATTATAATTTTTCCCTGCGCCATCCCCTGACGTGCTCTGGCGTCCCCCTGGGGAGGCACGCCCCACACTTTGAAAACCCCTGGCTTATAACATTGAAAAACTTACACATTATATCATTTAACATAATTAGATTTGTTGGTTGATGCTGAGTCCTACCGTACCACTTACCGTACCTACCATTTTTTCCTACCATTCTACCTTTTTCGAACTCCTACAAAATTTGTCCGATCTGTACATGATAGCATGTTGAGACGTTGAACGTTTTTTGATTAAATGGTTCTTGTATACCGTCTTAACAAATTCACAAAGGTGAGCATGCCAATAGGACTTAAGACTGTACCTTCACAAAACATTAGTGTATTAACACAAACTTGACCTCTGTCATCATTAGCACATCTTGATCACCTCATAAAAATTTGGTGACAGAGACAAAGATTAAAACTATTTTTAGCAATTTCTATATTATATTTTATATTAATTTGATTATTTAAAGTACTTTTACCTTTTTTTTAGACTGATTTTTAAAATTTCATCATCAGATATGTCAACATATATTTGCCTTTTTTGGGCTTGACCCCATAATTGTTGCTTGCAGCCATATCTTTCATCTTCTTCTTTTTCCGGTCTTGCGTTATGGCTGCCCATGGAACCATAAAACGTGGTATGTGTTACCACAGGTATGACCTGAAGTTACTTGCACAGTTTCTTTACAGTGCCACCTACTGGTTCTAAAAAATGAAAAAATGGTTCCTTTTGCTTTTGAAAACCTTTAAAAGGTGAAAATTATGAGAATGGTCTCTTTAAATTCCTTGAGGCATGCCAAAACAAACTATATCCAATATACAATATCCTTGGTCAACTATTTTGCCATTTTGAACTGTCATAAAATGCAATTTCTTACGAACACAACAGCGTATCCTTACAAAACTTGGTATGGTTCTGTGTTGCCCTTTAACCTAAATTTAACTGCACTAATTGGTGTGTCCACTAGGAGGTACAGGTAGTGTGTAAGACTGCATACTGTGTTGCCGTTTAAGGAATTTAACCTTTGAATATTTCTGCTTTAAATATGTTTTGTAAATATTCTGAAGCTGTAAATATTCTCAAGTAAAAATGTTAAGTTCATAATTACTTTTCCTTTATCTATCTTGTTTGCAAAAATTTATATAATTTGTTTTGATGTGATGAAGTCACTTCCTGTTAGTGCTCCCAGTTTTGCATGAAAGCAATGAGACAGACAGACATGTGCTGATAATCCATTGCATCCCAAAAAAAAAGCATCATAGAGGCAATGCCGTAAGTTTATTTATATTACTTTAGACATGTTAAGGATAATATATTAGTAATGATTTTGTTAAAAATATGATGTTTGTTAAGTTGTTAAAAACGGTTGTTTACCATTGTGTAGAAGCTTTCAGCGATTGTTAATTATAATTAGCCATTATAATCACTACTACAGGGAGAATAGTAGTTCTTGTTTATTAGTATGTTATATGTTTGTGTTTATGTCATTTGTATTGGGTAATGTTAGTCAGAACATGGACATTGAGTATTGCTGTATTGTTTTATTACAGTTTTCACCACAAATGTTAATGAGGAAGAGTGACAGTAAATGGACAATTTTACTACGACTCATTGGCTACGGTTTAACTTGGTGTTTAGTCAGAGTTTCAACACACTGCACGAGAACACTACAGGTTCATCAACCCTTTATTGTCTGAGGGTACTTACAAAGTTTGGAGCCAGCACCCCCTAAAATTTACGAAACTTCTTATAATTGAAAAAGTTTGGCTTATTGTAATATGACTTTTTAGATTCATGTCAATTGCTATGATACCAGATTTGTCAGTTGGCTGTACTTCCTGTCCACAAGTTATTTTGAAATCCTACTTTTTCAAACTCCTCCTAGGTCATACATCCAATTTGCACAACATTTGTGTGCGACACCTGACAAATGTTATTAAAATCTTTTTGATAAATGGTTTTAGAGTAACGCATGAAGATATTAGATGGCAAGATGCCAAAAAGGATCTCAGGTTGTGTCTCAACAATGCTTTGTTGTATTGACATGAAACTTTGCATGTGTCATTGTGACCACATCCTGACTGTCTCAGAACAATTTGACAGCACCACCTATTGGTCTATTGGTCACATATTGGGTTTTTATAAACCCATCATCAGTGATGTCCACAAATATTTCCCTTTATGCCCATAGTGGGCTTGACCCTGTAGTTGCTGCTTTTGCCACAAAGCCAGCCACACACCAGACATCATAACTACACCCACTCATACCTTCTCACCTACCTACAGATTCTCAGAACCTGCACAGTTTATCAAGAACTCGCAGGTGCAGTAATTTGGCGCTAGTGTCTCGTTACTGCTTATCGCTGGAGTTTGTGACTGTTAGATGCCGAACTTTTTAATCTCCCTCTGGAATTCACCACAGTCTTTGTTATTGGTGTTTATATTCCACCTAGTGCATATTCTAAAGATGAGCTCTGTGAACTGTATGCGGCTATAAGTAAACTGGAGATGGAAATCATTGCCATCAGTGTGTGGACTTTGCAACCAGAGGTGAGAACGCGCTGGATCTTGTGTATACAAACATTCTGCACACATACAGGGCAGAGCCCCACCCCCATGTCGGATACTCAGACCACATCTCTGCTAATTTCAGCATACAGGCCTTTAATCAGATGCACCAAACCAGCTCTGAAGCAGGTGAGAATCTGGCCAGCAGGAGCTATCTCTGCTCTTTAGGACCTTTTTGAAAACACTGATTTTCAGATGCTTAGGGAGGCTGCAACTGGCAACTTCATCAACTTGATGAAGTACAAAGCATCAGTCACCAGCTACATTAACAAGTGCATCGATGACATCACCAACTCCAAGATCATCACAACACGTTTAAACCAAAAGCCATGGATGGCTGTAAAAGTGTGTGCGCTCCTGAGAACCCAAGACTTTAGAACAGGTGACAAGGCAGCCGTAGGAACAGCAAGGGCCAAACCGTCCCAATCCACCAGAGGGGCAATGTGTGCACATGGCCAGAGAATCCACAGCCACTTCCAGGACAGCAGTGACACGCATGTGGCAGGGCATCCAAGCCATCACCAACTACAAGCCAACACCACCTGCTTGTGACAGTGATGCCTCCTTACCAGATGCGCTAAACGACTTCTACTCACGGTTTGAAGCACAGAATAACATGACGGTGAGGAAGTCCACACCTCATCCCACCAACCGGGCATTGTGTCTTATCGAGGCTGATGTAAAAAGAAGACTCTGCATAGAGTCAACCCATTGAAGGTTGCTGGACCAGAAAACATTCCTGGCAAAGTGCTCAGAGGATGTGCAGACCAGCTGGCAGATGTACTTACTGACATCTTTAACATCTCCCTGAGCAGCACCATTGTCCCAACATGCTATAAGACCACCACCATCATCCCTGTGTCCAGGAAGTCCTCACTGTCCTGCCTCAATGACTACCACCTCATCACACTCACACCCATCATCATGAAGTGCTTCAAGAGGATTGTCATGAGGCACATCAAGACCCTGCTGCCCTCTTCACTGGACCCACTGCAGTTTGCGTACCACCCAATACGTTCAACTGATGACGCCATCACCACCACCCTCCACTTGGCCCTCACACACCTGGACAGTAAGACCTGTATGTAAGAATGCTGTTCATAGACTTCAGTTCAGTTTTATACACAATCATCCCACAGCATTTGATTGGAAAGCTGCCCCTGCTTCCCTCTGCAACTGGATCCTGGACTTGCTGACTGGGAGACCCCAGACAGTCCAGATTGGTAACAGTGTGTCCAACACCAACACACTCTACTTTCAGCACCTCTACTTTCTGAAAAGGCTGAGGAAAATCCATCTCCCACCCCCATTCTCACCATGTTCTACAGAGGGACTATTGAGAGTGGTCTGAGCAGCTGCATCACTGTCTGGTTTGGGAATTGCACCACCTCGGATCGCAAGACCCTGCAAAGAATAGTGAGGACAGCTGAGAAGATCACCGGGGCCTCTCTTCCCTCCATCACGGACATTAACAATACACGCTACATCCGCAAAAGCCACCAGCATTGTGGATGACCTCTCAAACAAACTCCTCACTCTCTTGCCATCTGGAAGAAGGTACCGAAGCATTTGGGCCCCTTACAGCCAGACTATGCAACAGTTTTTTCCCCTAAGCCATCAGAGAATGCCCGTTTCCGTGTCAGGAAACGGGCATAGAAAATAGTACTGGACCCCTGCATTCAGTCTATTCGGACTCCTTTCCTCTGGCAGGCAATACAGACTGATTAAAACGAGGACTGCCAGACACAAAAACAGCTTTTTCCCTGCCGCCACAAAGATTCTTAACTCCCACCCATAACCCCATTTGTACTGGACTTTTACTATTGCAGTACCTCTATTCTTCTTCTCCTCTTACTGTGCAATATCATAACCATGTGAAATATGCTTCTTTAACCTCTTGGATAATCACTGCACTATGTCACTTTCTGTCACAGGTCTGTCTAGTGCTTCCTAGGCTTGGTCATTCAGTTATGTCATGTTTAAATGGCACTGTTTTCTGTTATTTGTCACGTTCCTGCCTGCACTGTACTGGCCTGCACAATAACTGGCCTGTTGTTGTGCGCATGCCCTGCACTGTGCTGCTGATTCTAATATTAATGAAATAAAACCAGTTGTTCTGTGTCTGATCTGTCTCAGACACTACACTATTGTGAGTCACAATTACAGCATCACCAACTGGCAAAGTACATCACTTAAAACAACCTGTAAAATAGGCCACTTACATTGAAACAATGTGACTTGGTTGAAATGGCATCACAGCCATAAATTAAGATTTGCTACCTGCTTTTTTTAGTCCAAATAAGTGGTTTTGGGAGAGGTGGATGATAGTTGTGTCAGTGCATGATGAGTCATCACTATTTTTGATCAGTTTTGTATAAGAGGTGACTGTTGATTTTAAATGTGCATATCTGCTAAATATTACTGTCTGACTTTTACAAATGACTGTGATGTCACCCCATCTGTGACGTATCGCCCCCCTATTGGACAGATTTCACATGTGATTTAGAGCGTATATAAGCTGGAGGCATTCCCAAAGCGTTTCAACGCAGCGTCTCGTTCCCTTCAGGGAACCACGGTTACATACGTAACCTGAGATGTTTTCTGTGAAATGGAACCTGACGACTTAAATTATTAATTATTATAATCGTATCGCCGTAAACTGCAGGTAAAGAGAGACAGGACACTGATTTGTTATGTATTTACTTAATATCTTATTTTTGTTCATTTTCTCATATTTTGCACACATTTATCACTCTATACTGTTAGAAAATTTTATATGTGAGTCAAAATCAGTTTAACTGCCATCTCCAGCAGAAAACTTGCTAAATGCTGTTGATAGAGCCTAAAACTAAGTGTGTAATATCAGCGCTGAAACATTGTTTGGGCTGGTCAAACAATGTTTTGAAAGCACCAGAGAGACAGAGTATTTACACTATGAAGCAAATCAACCCAAAAAATACTCTGAACAGCTGTGTATTTTAAACTGGGAGAGGAGAAAGTGTTTCAGTGGAACAAAAATTACACATTTCAGTTTTACCTTGCATTTAACTCCTGGTGGTGATTGTATGCCATTGGCTAGATCTTTATAGAACTGTGACATGACCAAAGCTGGAGGAATGACTGCATAATTCCACTGAGCTTTTCTGAAAAAGTGTTTTAATAAAGGACTCCAGATGGAAATAGACACTAGTAAACCACACAGTGTCCATATATACACTTCAGATACAATAGCAACTGTTTCACTTTTCATAAAGTTACCTGCCTTTTCAGTGTGTTTTCCTTCACTTGCCTTCTGTTGTGACAATAACAAAAACACCACAGTTTTAAAACGCATCAATATTTTTCCAAGTGTTGCCGGCATGATTTGAAACATACCATTAATCTGTGTCTTCTGCAAGTGGATGTGTTGCTTAATCCTGTACCTCCCCTCCACGTCTCAGCCCTTAATTTTATGTGCGCCAGCCGCTCTAATGTGGTGATTGTGTAAAAAAACAGTTTATGACAGCTAATTTAGCCTCACCTCTGACAATTTCGGCAATGGTGGCCCTTCGAGACCGTAAACGGGTTCAGATCAAAAGAGTTTATGCCTCGGCAGGCGCCAGACTGTCTGACAGTGGCCTAAATTGATTCTTAATTGGGTTTGTATGGACTTTAAACCCTTTTGGCTGGCTTCACAGGAGTCGACCTCCTGTTCCGTGTTTGGCTAGGTAAATGTGTTGACACAATCTCAGGTCACTGGATGGATGTTGCAAATATTTTGGTGTGATAAATAAGGTTTACAAGCCTATAAGAAGAAATTTTACATTCTAAAATGTACATACTTTGTAATTACAGAAGAGTCACTAATCTGTATTTTACACTCATCTGGATGGCTCCATTAAAGGGCATTATGCTTATGTTTGGGCATATATTTAAAAGTACTATTTTGATGCATTATCCAAAATGTATTTACCATAAAAGTACTTTCTGGGACCTCTTACAATTGATCTTACAATTCACCTTATTAACACTATATTACTATTTACCTAAAATGGAAATGGTAAGATGGTTCACCAGTCTGGCACAGTTAGTGTAATATGGCTGTTGTTTTATGGAGAATGTCATTACTCATATGTGGTGAGGCCAGATTTTGTCTTTTCTCAGATTTTGTTTTTGACAGTTTTTGTCTTTTCTGACAGTTATAAACCATCCGTTGTAAATCCACTTTGCATTTGGAGACTAAATTTGTGACCCATCATGGAAGATTTTTTTTTCTGAAACATGCACACATGACCAAATTAATAAATGTTGTGTTTCAGTCAAACACATACTGGACCCCCAAATTTAAAATCTCTCATAATTTACTCTCCCTCACTAACGTAGAAGACTAAAAGAGAAAGCCTACATAACAGAATATTCACGCTGTCATTAAAGTCAAAGTCTTTATGAGATATTAAAGAGATCTGATCGGAAATTTTTGGTATAGGCAGGTTCACTCACTATAGCAGCAAACATGGTTTCTGGCAACCGCAAAGTGCTTTGTTTGTGCTGTGTTGGGTTACAGCTTAATGTCTAATGTAAAATTAGGCTCCAGGCAAAACCAGTTGAAAATCACTAATCTATGAAAATATTTAAACATGCTAATCATCCTTCACACACAATTTAGAATTGAAAAAGCCTTTTGTTTAAGCTCCTAAACATTTCTTGTATGCTAACACACACTATACATACTATAGGGAATTGTTAGATAGAACACATGGTGTGGTTTGAACAGTGGCAGGGATTGTCTGTGCTAGATTTACCATCATCTTCAACCTTCATATGGTCTTAATTTCAGAGATGCAGATGAAATGGAGTCACTTGTGGATGCTTCTTCTTATAAAAGCCTTTTCCAACAGACCACTTCACATGAAAAGCCAAATGCAAGGCACAATCACAGACAATTGCCACAATCATAAAGAAAAATATCAATGGGGCTTGTGCAAAGCCCAACTTCACTTTGTTGCAGTACCATTGGTGGTTGCCAGGGTATTATTGTGCGGTTACACATTTAAACATTTAGGCAAATGTCTTTAGGTTAAAACATGTTTATATAAGAAAAATTGTTGTAAAATTACAACAACAGACCAAAATAAAGTAATAAAATAAAGAAAATAGTCAAACTATCGTTCTGATAGATAGATCCCACTTCTGTTCACTATGGCTCAAATTACATAAATGTCCCCAAACAGAAATACATAAACCCAAATAAACAACGGCAGTGGCTTTTGACACTTATTTCTGTAAATAACAAAACATGAAAACATCAAAGATACATTCTTAGAAACCACATACACTTAAAAGGTAACAATAAATGTCTTTTATGCTCTCCACATTAGCATTAATGTTTCTATTACTCTTTTTGATACATTAATCATCTAAATAAATGGTGAATAATTATTAATCCAGAGTAACATGGACATCAAAGGAGTACAAACACTCTATATGGGAAATAAGCATTCGCTATTGTGAAATAAAATAAAAACACTTACTCAATGAAATGCTGCACTGCACTTAAAACTCACGTGCAACCTCTCACGTTTCCGTTCTCCCCTCTAATAAGTTTATAGACAAAAAAAATGTTTTCTCTTTATTTGCATATCAACATAGACCTAAATAAAAACAGCAAACGACACTTAACAACAATTAACCAAAACTTACGCTCAATCTCCACCACTATGGCCAAAACACACGCACCATACTTAAATATCTTGCCGTGGGAGAAACACAGAGTCCGTGAGCACTTCGCTTGCTCAACCGCTCAAAACACAAACTCTCACACTAAAATGAGGGTTTTCTCCTCCTTTCTTGTTGGAAAGCGGTGTTATTACCTAACTCTCTTAATCTTGCACGTGCTCAGGGCAGCGTAATCATGAACGCACCTGAACACTTCTTCTCTTTCTCTCTTCTACACTATACATGTGCACAAGACTGCCCCTAGGGGTGTGTAGGTGCAACCACGTTATTTTACCCCGGTTACATACAGAACCTCAGTTGCGGTGTGGCTCGAATAGTTTTATTTTTTTGTTGTGAGCTTAGTTTTTTTTTTTTACACTCTGGCAGCAGATTTAGCAGTGCAGCCTCACTCAACACACTATTACCATTACAATTTGACAACAGTTGCTCAAATTTGCCATAAATAAGGGAAAATAAAGCTTCTCCAAGAAAAGCCACCGGTCCCTTACATCTGGTAACTGTAACATACTGCTCCAGGACACACTGCTTGAGGATTCAAATGCAGACTTTATTAAACATTAAACACAGGTAAGCAGTCCAAGCACGAAACAAGGTCCAAATTTAAAACAAAGAGTAATCCAGAAACACAAGCAATGGTAAAAACACAGGAAACCAGCAAGGCCACTCAGAAATGAAGCGTTACTTCTAACTAATTACTAACTAATAACTGAACTACTAATAAATGAGTAGACAGGGTATAAACACAGCGACACTGAGACACAGGTGAGCATGATTATGATAATAACACAGAGTGGGTTCTGGGAAATGGAGTTCATGGTTAATAACAGAAGAGGAGGAAGGAGTGCCCTCTGGTGGAGTACGAGGGCATTGGCAGCATGCTACTGTAACACTGACTCAGCCATACAGAGAAATATCTTGACTTGTAGAAAGGGAGCATACAGATGAAAGTAATACACTAGCTTAGCAGGCAGCACGTCACCGCCAGGCAGCAGATCCTGCCATAAAGCAGCCAGAGCCATTGCATTACATTGCCCCTCATATAAAAGCAGGGTGGGACATGACCTCACTGCGGGTTTTGTGATGACCCAGTTTTATTTGTCTTACACTTTTTGACCTCAAGAATGTCTAGCATGCAGTTCTGATGTGGAGATAGTTTTGTTTCTTTTTTATTCAAGCAAAGTCAATTTATTCATTTTCTTTCATTTCAAATCTGAAACTTCTGCTTGAGAGTCGAAAAGTTTTGCTTGCAAATCTAAGAGTTATGCTTGCGAATTTAAGAGTTTTGCTTGCAAGTCCAAAAGTTTTGCTTGCGAGTCGAAAAGCTTTGCTTGCAAGTTCAAAAGTTTTGCTTGCAAGTCCAAAAGTTTTGCTTGTGAATCCAAAGGTTTTGCTTGCGAATCCAAAAGTTTTGCTTGCAAGATCAACCAAACGTGCTGGGGCGGGGGAGCTACACGAGCAGAAGGGTGGATTTCTATTGGTAGAAATTCAGGACAGCAAGATTATAAGTTGTATTGTAATGATTTTTAATATCAGTTTTTCTCTTTGTCAGTGGCATGTAGAATACAGTGGGTGTCTGTTTTGTATAGAAAAGACAATTTACCTGTGGGCTAATGCTAGTGACGTTACACGCAGGTACCAGAGCAGATTCTATGCTTTGAATCTGCCCTGCTAGCCATGTTTTTTAGTTCTCACCATATTAGAGGCCTAGCTTGCTCTTTTCATAACGTATTTTCGTACTGAATAGAAAGTATGTGAAGCCCTCTAACAACAAGATCGAGGTTGAAACTGCCACGTAGATAACGTCACTAGCATTAGCACACGGGTCTTTTCTGTACAAAACAGACACCCGCTGCATTCTACATGCCATTGACAAAGAGAAAAACATATTAAAAATCATTACAATACAACTTATGATCTTGCTGTCCTGAATTTTAAACGATTTCGTGAAGAGAGCGACTTACCTTCCAATTTTCACTACCTACACTGAAAAAATTACTCATTGAATGTATACATTTTTTTTAAAGTAAGTGGTTGCATAAAATTGAATTATCTAAATGTAGATAAATATATTTAGTTGAACTTATCATTAGCGTTCACATTTTACGTCGCATTTATTCTCATTAAAGATATAATTAGTAAGTATGGTGGTATATTGTTTAACAAGTGTGTAGCAACAGGGTGAGGACTAGGCACACTGGCTTAAAATACACTAGGTCAGGGATAGGCACATACACCGTATACAGCCCGCAGCATCTTCAAATACAGCCCGCTGGACCATATTATGCTCTCGTCAATTTTGATAAATTTGAAGAACCAAAATTAGGAAGGATGTTAATTCTAACACAAACCAGGAGAGGTTGGTGTTACAGCAAAGTGCAGGAGTATGACATACAGTATTACATACAGTAAGTCCAGTGGAGTAGCAATATACAATATTATACAGAATATGTACAGAATATGAGTAGAATAAAAAGTGTCAGTAGTAATAAACAGTGGTGATGGTAAAACAGGTGAATATATGTACGTAATTACCTAATATTGTTAGATAGGTAAAACAAGTACAACATGGTAAAACAGATGGATATGTGTATGTGATGACATAACAAAATTGTTAGACAGAGTGCAATTTGTGCAAAAATGTGCAAAATATGTAGGTGCAGTATGTGAGTGACATAACATTGTATAGACAATGTGCAGTCTGTGCAAAATAAGTAGTGCAATACTAAGCATTGTAAAGTGGAAGAGTGCAGGTGCAGTTAGGTAGATTGGGAGTTCAGCAGGGACACAGCCTCGGGAAAGAAGCTCTTCCTGAGCCTGCTAGTGCGAGAGTGTAGGCTCCTGTAATGCCTGCCGGATGGGAGGAGGGAAAAAAGTCCATGGTTAGGGTGGGAGGCATCCTTGATGATGCTCCTTGCCCTATTCAGACAACGCTTGAGATATATGCTCTCAATGGAAGGTAGCTGGGTGCCGATGATCCTTTGGGCAGATTTCACCACCCTCTGGAGAGCTTTCCAGTCTGAAGCGGAGCAGCTGCTGTACCAAACTGAGATGCAGCTGGTGAGTATGTTCTCAATAGTGCAGCGGAAAAAGTCCACAAGGATCCTGGGACACAGGTGAACTTTCTTGAGGCTCCTTAGGAAGTAAAGGCGCTGCTTTCACCACAGTGGAGGTGTTTAAGGACAAGGTGAGGTCATCAGTGATGTGGGTGCCAAGGAACTTGAAACTTGACACCTGCTCCACTGCAGCTCCATTGATGTGTATGGGGAGATGTGCATGGTTCCTGGTCCGCCTTAAGTCCACAATGATCTCTTTGGTCTTCTGGGTGTTTAGTTCCAGGATGAAGTCAGGTGCTGTACCTCATCTCTGTAGGCCAACTCATCATTATCTTTGATTAGGCCTTCCACCGTGGTGTCATCTGCAAACTTGATTATGGTGTTGGAGCTGCAGTCTTGGGTGAACAGAGAGAACAGAAGAGGGCTCAGCACACAGTCCTGTGGCACGCCAGTGTTCAGGGTAATGATGCAGGAGGAGCGGTTATCGAGTTTAACAGACTGGGGTCTGTTAGTCAGAAAGTCAAGAGTCCAGTTACAAAGGGATGTGCTGTTTCAAGCTGGCTAAGCTTGGTTAGGGCAGAGTGGAGTGTTGTAGAGATGGCATCCTCTGTTGACCTATTGTGGTGATAGGCAAACTGATGTGGGTCCAATGGGATGAAACCAGCCTCTCAAAGCACTTGGCAATGATGGGGGGGGTGGGGGGGTGCGATAGGACGGAAGTCATTGAGGGCAGAGGCAGTTGAGTGCTTCGGTACTGGCACAATTGTGGAGGACTTGAAACTAGTGGGGACAACTGTTTGCGCCAGGGAAAGATTGAAAATGTCTGTAAAGACCCCCGCCAGCTGCTCTGCACAGGTTTTAAGTACACGCCAAGGTATTCCATCAAGGCCAGCAGCCTTCTGTGCATTTGCCTTGCTCAGAGTGGAGCAAACATCTGAGATGGAGAATGTGAGAGGCAGTTCACTGGGTGGTTGCTTTGCTTTGTGGGAGATTTCCTTGTTGTCTTGGTTAAAGCGAGCATAATAGTGGTTAAGCTCGTCAGGGAGAGAGACAGAGCTGGAGGGAGGGACAGCGCTGGGAGGTTTGTAGTCTGTGATGGTCTGTGTGCCTTGCCACATACACATACGTTTCACACTTTTGATGACTGGGGTGTACTTGGGGAGCAGGAACAAAGAGAGGTGGTCAGACTGTCCCAAGTGGGGGAGGGGTGTGACTTTGTAGGCATCAGTCACATTGGTGAAGACATGGTCTAATGTTTTATGTCCCCTTGTAGTGACATTTTGATGAAATTTTGGGAGGACAGATCTTAGAGACTGTGATTAAACTCCCCAGCGACAATAAATGCCCCATACGAGTGCAGGGTTTGTAGTTCGCTAATTGCAGCATAAAGTTCTTTCATAGCCGTGTTAGCATTAGCATCCGGCGGTACATAAACTGCAACAGCAACAATGCAAGTAAACTCATGTGGTAGGTGAAATGGCCTGCACTTAATAATCAGGAACTCCAGATCAGCAGCGCAGTATGTATCAACAATGACGGAGTCTGTACACCATGTTTTGTTTACATAAATGCATACTCCACTGCCCTTATTTTTACCAGAAGTTGCTGCTACTCTGTCAGCCCTGAATGTAGTACGTCCATCCAGATCCACCACACTGTTTGGAACAATGATAGAGACATGTCCCTGTGAAGAACAGTAAAGACCAGACCTTTAGTTCATCCAGCTTGTTTAGCAGAGACCGTACATTGGCGAAGAAGACGCTAGGAAGAGCTGGCCGTTGTGGGTTTAGCTGTAGCTTAGCGCGCAGTCCTCCATGCTTCCCCCGTCTTTGTTTACGATCTTGACGCCGAACACTTCCGGTCGGCGCCAGTGGTCCGCTTGTCCGCGGTGTTCTTTGTAGCTCCGGAGGGAGTTCGCCGAAGTTGAACGGATAGTCCAAAACTATGTTGGAGCAGTGATTGTTGATATCCAACAGGGACTGTTTGGTGTAGGTGTAGTTCACATAACCCTACATAACTTTTTATTATTGACATGGAAATACAATATTGATTAGGCAGAAACAAGTGAAGTGAAAATTGTGAAATTGTACAATTTGGGGTATTGTACATCAATTTTACTAACTAAGTGCATGCCTGCATGGCCCAATATAATTAGTAGATGGTTAATTATGAGGAGTTTATACAGTACATCACTATAGATACAGAGCTAGGGTTAGTTAGGGTTGTGCAATGCTTTTGTTCTCACCACCAACATCCAATGATGGCGCTCATTCAGAATTTTCACAATAACTTTGTGTGCCATCTGATCAATCTGAAAGTAGTTACAAGAAATACAAAATCCCTGTTACTTCAAAAATGTATATTTGCAACATTTACAAAATGTGAAATTTACATTAAAATCTAGTACATACCCGTATTCTTCCACATTTTTTCTGCCAGACTGAAGTCATTGCATAGCTGTCAATAACAGCTGCTTCACCAGCATTGCATTGGTTGTATTTTCTAATAAGCAGTGTTAAATATGCAATGATCACCTATGAAAAATTGTCACACAAATGACATTATTTGTTAGATAGATTCATTTATAATTTTATAATACTACCTACTGTATTGTTCTTGTAGTGTTGCTGAAGGTCCTTGCATGACTTGTTGTGACTGTCATTTTTTAAATAATAGGCATTAGGGAGTGGAAAGTGAATTCTGGACAATAACAAAAAAGGGTTACCTCACTCTCAAGCACCTTGTTGGGATCAGTCTTCTCAATATCCCAAGAAAACAGTTTGTGAATGCGCCAACTTTGGAAAGAAGTACATGCACATCTTTCCCTGGCCATGCCTCATGTATATCTAAAAAAACAGTAAAACATTTGATGACAGAATGCTTATTTTCTGGTGAACTTTGTACTAATTACTACTATTACTACTATTAATACCTACATCTTTTAGCTGAGGTGGCTGCTGAGACAGGGCCTGTTGAGGTTGGTGATGTTGTGGAGGCTGGAAAGGCTGGTGTTTGTAGCACTTTCCTAGAGGGAGATATGGGGGGGTGCATTTCCTGGCAGAGGGGCTGTTCGTAAAATGCACCCCCTCCCAAATGTGGCTGGGTTGGTGCCAGTGTCAAATACATTTGAGGGTACAGTCGTAGGGCTGATGTGGTGAAGTGGGGTGCGTGTCATGTTTGTTGCACTTTCCTAGAGGGAGATATGGGGGGGTGCATTTTCTGGCAGAGGGGCTGTCTGTGAAAAGTACCACCTCTCATATGTGGCTGCATTGGTGCCAGTGTCAAATACATTTTAGGGTACAGTCGTAGGGCCGATGTGGTGAAGTGGGCGTGTGTCATGTTTGTGGCACTTTCCTAGAGGGAGATATGGGGGGGTGCATTTCCTGGCAGAGGGGCCCCAGATAGCAACAACATCTGGGCAATAAATCAATATTAAGTATATAAAACAAATTAATTCTAAGGAGGTTATGTGTTTTTGTAAAAAAAAAAAAAAAAAGACTTGATGGCTCTGTTGACAAGATTAGCTTGATGGGCACTTAAGCAAACAAGGTGTCAATGTGCAGAATAAAAACAATGAAATGTTTTAGAAGGAAGGAATGTTCAATATGCAGCATCGTTCCTAAGATAAAAGTCTGAATCAAGGGTGTAACCACACCATGAACAATGTCTTCTGATTACAGCCACGGACTGAATAGGTGTTTTTACCTGAATTGTTGTGAGTGAACTTTAAATGTCTTTTTCATATTGTTTTAACAGCACCAACTTTATATAGGTTTATTCATTAAAATGGAGCAAATACAAATCAAATCCTGAGACACTGTCTTACAATCTGCTTCTTTATCATTTTATATCAATCCGAGAATAAAGATCTACAACTTAAGAAAAAGTTAAAGACAAACCTTCATGGATCTGTTACTGTGGTAAAACATTTTTGTGGGATGGTAAAAAGTTAAAATAAAATAATAATAAAATAATAAATTAATAATAATATATACTATAAAATATAGCACCATATAAAAACAATCGGCATGTGACATCATAGTACATCAGAGAGAGTCGAGAGCCGAATGTTCCGTGTTCTTTTGAATCGCTCTTGCGGTACTGTAAGCACTAATCGGTCTGCACAGTTGCGGTATAAGGTCGAAATCACCCCACCCACCAGGGGACCAGCCACTTATATTTACGCACGTCGTGGAGGTGAAATTCAAACTGCTGTTTTGCTACATGCTAAACTGCTACCTCACTGTATTGGTTTTTGTCTTCTGGAATTTTACTGGATCAGCTTGTTTGTTCATTTGAAGCTTTTCTGTGGTTAGTTTTAATTTGCTTTATGCTAGCAGTGCTGCAGTTATTCACAGTCCTCATTTTCAGTGCATAATGGAAAACTTGTGGGCTAGGCGCATCGATCAGATGTTTGAATCTTTGGAGAAAGAAATTAATTCTCAGCCTAAAAAGAGGGTGAAGGGTGAAGGAATTCAGAGGGCAACCAAGTGTTTGGAGCAACCAAAGGAGTCTTGGTCTGCTTATAAAGTTAAAATTATGTATACTGCAGGCATGTATAAATGCTTTTTGTATACAATACATTCAATTCAAAGGGTTCAATTCAAACAACTTCTGATTTGTTTTGATTTTTTCAATTCTGTCTTTGATAGAAAACTATAGTGAAGCACGTCGGAAGCTGACGCTTGCTGAACAGCAGAATGATCTCCAGTCTGAGGCAGAGCCCGAGTCCCACAGGCCACCAAAGCGCAAAATGAAGTAAGATATGCAAATTATATACAGACTATATCACAAACATGTCTAAAAGGTCCTTGAACGATTGGGCAAAGCAATATTCATGTCACTGATCATACACATCTTACTGCTTAAACTGAATTTGTCCCTGAATATTATCTTCACATGGACATGCCTTTTATGCTTCATCAAACTTAGCGATCATTAAATTTTTTGCCTTCTTTAAGACGAAACCGGCGCCTACTGGATCATTATGGCACTGATGATGAGGCTATTGCACCCCAAAAAGAAACTATGCCACAAGCCCCTCAAGTACAACCACCACCTAAAAGGATTTGGTCATCTACTGAGCTTCAACCAAGTCCTCAAGGACAAAGACAATCTCAACCCTCCGTATGGCCTCAGTAATCCTCGTGTCTGACACATACCTCGCGGTGCCGTTGCCCAATCTAGAACTGGTTCTGCGTGTTTCGACCGAACATTGACAGGTGCTGGTGCCAAAAAACTGGCACCGGCACGGCACCCTGAAGTTGCTGGTCCCAAAGTCGGAACCGCACAAATATGTAAACGAAGAACCATAAACCAAGGTTTACCCTGTTATAATGTTGCCTCGTGAACTGTGCTCGTAAATAA
>JAZGTK010007568.1:0-5000 GCA_036877625.1 Ambastaia sidthimunki
ACGGGGGGAGTGTTAAAGAGACTGAAACCGTATTTTTAAAGTTCTGTCACAGCAGATAGACGGTCCAGGCTGTGTCTCACCTGCAGTATCTGTCCATCAGGTGTCGTGTAGTGTTCAGTATCATCACCTGCTACTGAGCATCCGTTCTTTACACTGTTTTGTCTATCCTGAGAAATAAAAAAGAAAGAACAACACGGTAACCGCAGGAGAACTGTTGGCACTGAGCATCTCTTCTGTTGCATGTGATATTGTTATTATTGTTATGGTAATATCACATGCATCTAGGGCTGCATGATACTGAAGAAAAATGCGATGTGATAACTTGCTAAATAATTGCGATATTTAATGCGACAATGCTTTAAGATTGTAAAATCTATTAAAAAAATGTAAAAAATCGTTTTAAATTTTAACCACAAAAAACGTTACGGATTGCAGCTTTAAAATCGTAACCAACAAACTTTTTTCACATTCTTTCTGGTAAAGAGAAACATTCCAACAAACATTTGTGCGTCTCTCTGCATTGATCCAAAACGTTGACCATAACTTTCTGAAGTATTAAAATGATTCTGTTATCACAAAACACTGTGATATGCATATTACGATATTTTGATAATTTCCAAAGCCAGCTGTAGAATCATACATTACACTGGTGTTTATTACCTTAATGATGGGATATATGGCCCACGGAGGTAAAATATGGTCCTTGAAAGGACCACAGTCACAGTCTAAGGGGTCCGCACACTCATCATGTCTCTAAAATGAGAGAGAAAATGATGGACAGAACCAACAAAAAATATCATCCTACTTCTAACATTAAGAGTCATTTTTTCCACAACGTTTAGATAAAAATACAAAGATTACAAATCTTACTATGGTGTGACACCAGACGCAGCGTTTGCCTGTGAGGCTGTGCTTGATTTTTTTCTGACACTTGTCGCACTTCCCTGAATCACAGTTTCCAGTCACCCAGTCATGAGACGCGACCTGCATGCAAACAAACGGCACCTGTGCTATCGGCTGACAAGCCCAGTGTTGACTTAAAAGATTCAAATACAGGTGAAGCCAGGGCTAGTTCTCACACTTTTTACTCCAGTGAATATTTAGATCTGTTCTTGAAAGTTTCTGTGTAAGCCCTCATAAATTGATGAACATTTTAATTATTGTACAACAATTATGAAATGCAAAACCATTTAGGTGTACAATTATTGTCTAATAGCAAAAACATGATGATGATGAATATTGTAGAATAGAATTCACAAAAATCATCCTAATTTAAGAGAGTTTGGAAGGTCTGATATTTACATATTAAAAATACATTTGTGTAATTATAGTTTGTGAGATGCAGCCAGTGACAACCAGCCCTCGTCTCCTTTAATAAATGTACTTTAATAAATTGTGTTATTAAAAGTTGGACTTACCCCGGCATCTTTTTTGGACATCACGTATGTGCGGATGCAGGGTGCCGGGTTCTTGTTGGCACACCGGCCGTGCACTGTGTATTTACAGCCTGTGTACGACAGCAAACTGTTCTGATACCAAACTGATCCCAGATCAGAACTAAACACACTGGTTCACATGTTTTCTAAAACTTCACTAACACAGCTAGTTAAAGCGCCATAGTACACATTAGCCACCTTTCCAGTATCAGACCAATGGCAGAAATGGCAGAAATAATAGACTACTCACAGGTGCAGCAAAGACCCTGTTTGCGCAGCCCCCGCAACGCATTTTGACAGACGTTACAGTAAACAGGCTTGTTAAAATGCTTCATTCTCCACAGATGCTGTCCGTCTCTTTGGGTTATCTTCAGAAAGTGAAAAAATATACTCAACATTTCAATTCTTGATTGTTTAAATGTGCAAAACATACCACATACCAAAACATACGTCTTACTTAAATATATCTTTATATGAAGAAAGTGACAAATGTTTTTTTTTTAATCAGCCTTTAACCACCAACAGGAAATATGAGCTCTCTTTAATATCTCCAAAGACTCATCTGAGCAGATCTGTCCACACTGATTGAATATCTCTGTGCTCTCATTGTCAACAATGTTTTCATTGATTTCTGTTTGGATTCCCCTAAGAAATTCTAGATCAAAGTTGATACACAAGTTCTTCAGCTAACATGGAACGTTCTAACATCTAAAAGTTCTCTCAGAGTTATTAAAAAAGCTCTTGCGGTAATGTTGTAATTATAGTTCTAAGTAGAGATCTGCAGGACTATAGAATATTAGTCTAGTCTTTTTTATGAATTCAGCAGACGACTGGAGGTGTTAAGGGGGGCAGAAGATGCTGTGACTCACACATCAGGGTATTATTATTAGTGTCAAATCTTTGGTTATGATGACTCAGGAGGGAACTACACAGCCAGGCAGGAGGGCTGAAATTTTAACCCACACAGTCGGAACTGGGCCTAATGGCCTGTTATAGTCCCTGTGCCTCACTCATGAGCAGGTCCAAATAACACATCAGGAAGTCCCTGACTTTGATATGTGGCCGAGAGCGACTGTCTCAAAACTAAAAAAAACACAGAAGTAGAGGAGCTTCGACTGTTTCATTAATAAATTAATCAGGTTGTTCACAGAAACAGCCCTGCTAACAGGAAACGTTCTTAGAATGTTTGCTTTCTAAAAGTTCTTAAACTTAAATGCAATATTAGTAGAATGTTTGTTGTAGTAGAACATTATATCACACATATGATAAACGTTTTTCCAAAGTTGTTAGTGGAACTTTCAAAACAACATTTTTAAAGCTTTGTTACTGGAAACGTTACGGAAATGTCCTTGACAGTTCAAACTTTGCACAGCATTTTTTGAAAGTGACTGTTGGCAACTGGTGTCAACAACAAGAAAACGTAACTTCCTTACACATCTGCGTTGAGTCCGTTACCCTGTAAACTCATGAATGTTACATTTACCCAGTTTTGGAGAGTAATATTAGAATTACTATTTGGTCAAATCTTTGCGTGTGAAAAATGTTTGCACAAATGAATACATGTAGGTGCATTTATTCATGCATGTTGTTTGAGTCTAAATATGCAAGTAAAATGCTATTTGTTTAATGCAACTGGTTGTGCGTATTACTGTGTGTGTGTGTGTGTGTGTTTGCGATCACACATTAGAGGTGTCACTGTTTGCACCAGCGCAAAGTCATCAGGCTTTTGGTGTGTTGAGGCTGAGCCACTGTAGCAACACAGACTAATGTGTTTGGTGCTAGAGTTTACACTTAATAATAAAACTACAGTATTACAGTTTCCTCTTTCCTACAGTTTTAGGACAATGGCGTTTTGGGAGTATTTGCTGTACTGCATGATCTTTAAACAGAGATACTCTGCCTCCAAAAATAGCACCTCAACACCTCAACTGGAGTCAGAATATGTGAGTGGAATGGAGTGTTCTATAATCACTCCGCTCCAACTCCACTCCGGGTTTTCCACAGTCGGTGTTTGTTCCCTCACCTTCAGTCCCAGTAAAACCAGCAGGGGGATGTTATTCATGCCCCCCTCCACCCATTCCTGCAACGACACGGTTCCGTTGCTGTCTGCATCGATCGCCGTCATCATGTCTTTCAGCACCTGAGACCATTAATATAATAGAGAACGTTAATATTTTACGTTAATTAAAACGTTAATATCACATATCAAAATAGTTGTTAGTGGAACGTTTTAAAAAAAATCACAGAATTGAAAACGTTTTAATAATGTTCTTCTAACCAAGCAATAACATTAATAAAATGTAAAAACATTATGTAAATCGTAGCATGTTTATTGTTTTGTGCCTTATTTCTCTACACAACAAGTCGAGTCTTGTCAGATGAAGGAGGAATTTCTCTTAACAGGGTGTGGTCACATTTGGCAGTTTAGAGTAATTTCACGTTCTTGACAAATATCACACACACAGATCCCAGAGGTTATATTAAAGCCTATATTGTTGACATTATCAGAGTTTTAAATGTCTAGTTAGTTTTTGATGTTTCATTTATTTCTACATTTGTGTTGACTCTTAATTATTTGGCTGTCACAAATACAACCACATGTGTACAGACACACACACGACTATATGAGTGAGGTCATTACATACACTTCCATTGATTTTATATCAGGCTAATGATATTTTCTGTCCCCCAACCCTAAACCTCACACAAACATATGCATGACGTTAGATTTAAAGAAAAAACTTGATTTGTTCAATAAAATGTCCCCACAAGTCATGATATTTCACTGTTAATGAGGACATCTGGCCCTCACAAATAAAGCTAAACTATAACACAAACTCACAGGCAGCAGTTCAGACACATCCCAACCCAGGTACTTCGCTGCATGCATCATCTGGGCAATAATGCGGTCCACTTCCTGTTTCACACACACACGTGATTGGTTAAAGACGTTACCAAAGGAAGACGATTCAGTTCTTACTTAATTCATAATTCTTACATAATACATAATACATAATGAGGAACTGAAAGCGGATTTGAATACGGCATGCCACACGTACAGCCACAAAGATGACTTGATTCTTTCTTAAAGACTGTTACAGGTGTGTCTTATAACTTATCTCTGATAGAGATAATCAGATAATTCAGTCTTACTGAAACCCACCGAACTGTCCAGCACTCCATTTCCATCTCTGTCATACAGCCTGAAAGAAACTATCAGGAAAAACACGTGTAACTCAACATCGAAACATTATTGCCAAAATTCATTATAGATATTCAAGGGGCAAAATGTGAGATTTACATTCAAGTTTGTCTCTGGGCTGCCCATCTTCCAGAAGAGAAAAATAACAGGACACATCCTTCAAAAAGACTTCCTCTGTAGACAGAAAGCACAGAGACACATGCCAACAAGTATTAGGTAATATTATCAATATAATCAAATGCCTAATTTAGGGAATGTTCTACCCAGCTAACATTTCAAGTTCCTGTTAGCTGGGTAGGTCCTTTAAACGTTTGAATATTCCCATATGTACATTTTGTTATCATTTACTTATGTTAACACGT
>JAZGTK010007568.1:10000-19237 GCA_036877625.1 Ambastaia sidthimunki
CACACCGAAGATCTAATTTTCACACCAGTGCTGTTTGGTTCTGCTCATGTTTGCAGGTCTCTCTGTCTCTGAGATTGTTTGGGTTGAGCACAGAAGTGTGGTAATCTGATTCTGCCCTTCCTGATTGTTATTTGCATGCACAGCTCTGTTTTTTTGGAGGGAGAGAAACCTCAGCTTTTCCAAACATTCGTCCACTGACAGCGCTGGAATCTTCTGGCTCAGCTCTTAAAGTCCATGTGCATTCAGACCACCCACATAAACAGAGACCATAACATCACTGTCGGACTGTTTCTTTTCATTTAAAAAAAGCTGCCTGTCATTTTTGCAAAAACAAATACAGATTCACTTATAGTATTGTACCTATTTGTACAGGAAGATAAGTTGTTTTTATATTATGGATTTGTGTGCAATAAGATATGCGGAATACTTGATTTTGATTGGCCAATCACATCATGCATACTAAACGGTGTAACATTTTAATTCATACATTTGATAGGTGTTTTTATACGAAGTGCATTCAAGCTACACATTTTAGCAGTATGTGCGTTGCCCGGGATCGAACCCATGACTTTTTGTTGCAAGCAGCATGCTCTACAAGCTGCAGGAAGACAACCCATTTTTTGCGCAGCTTTGCGAGTTTCATACGTCTGGTATCGCTCTGCTGTGTTTTGCGTCTGAAATAATAAAATAAATTTAATTCATTCGTGTTTTTAAAACTGACTATTATTGTACTTTCGTTTCTGCAAAATAAACCCTGAAAGGCTGATCGAGAACCTGACAGGAACTCCCTCACGCAGAGACTTCTGGAAGCGTCCGTGTTTGCGCTGTTTGCTCTGCAGCTTGAATATAAAACTTGCGACCGCCAGATGCGCGTGAGGAGCGTGTGATCCTTCAGATCTTTATCTGTTCGCTGCAGCAACCGTGCAGGTAAAAATGTCAGCAGCATTAGAGGGAAGTGGTGTGTGTGGGTGTGTATATAGTAATAACTGCTTTCAGTTTGTTGCGTTTGAGATTCTCTTGTATTGTATTCTTTCACTTCCTGTATTTTTAAACGGGTGGTTGACAATAAAACATGTTTTTTTTTAATATGCATCAATGAATTTAACTCGAATGTGGAAGTTATTATTTAATTGTTTCACCATTTATAGTTTTGCATTTATAGTCTCTTAAATATTCCTGCTGTGTTTAAAAATACAAGTATTGCACGTAGCCTTTTAATAAAAACTGCATGTAAAATAATTAGGCAAGAATAATGTTAGCCGCATTAAATCCAGCACACTGCGGTTACTGACATGTTGTGTTTTCTATCCAAACATATAAGAACAATATTGATGGGGAAACCAGAATGGATCATTTATGCCTGCAATTGGCATGCATGGCACTTTTAGCCAAAGCAATATACAGTGTATTCTGTTTTGACGTTGTATCAGCTCATGCACCCTTGGAAATCAAACCTGTACACCTTGCTAGAGCCATATTATACCCGTTAAGCTACAGGAAAACCACTGTTTTGCAACGTTACCGGTTGCATAAGGCCAACAAGCTACATTCTATTGCCAAGCCCCCCTTCTTCTCACCTATCAGATGCATTTCCAACCTACTCTACCAGAAAAGCTGGACTTAAAACACAATATAGAGCAGATAGAGGGTGTGTGTCTCTCAGGCAAGATAAAACAGTGAGGCTACACCAATGTTTGTTCATATGTTAGAGTGTAACTTAGTTTTCTTTATAAAGCTTTTGAAATCTACAGCGTATTTAGAGTCAATAGTTTCAAAGGTTTAGTGTTATTTATACAAGCTTTCGAGAGAACCTACTGTTTTCTATCAACATCAGTTCATAAACTCAAAGATGTTTTTTCCTTATCAAAAGGAACATTTTATTGCTCAGATGTTTCTCTTTTGTAGCTCGGTAGTCTTAATGGAGATCTTAGTTATGTTTCCTTTTTGTATCAACTTAGATGTGTCTCCTAAAAGTTCCTTCATAGAATTAAAACAGAAACACTGAGACTATGAGACAACTGTCTCGTTTGGAACTCCTGTGACACTCGAGAGACACACATGAGCTTTTTATGCAAGAACTTAAGCAGGAGTCTCCACTGAACCTCATCGCTGTCTAAAACGTTAGGAGGACATTAAAGCTGCAATCTGTAACCATTGAGGATTGGGGTAAGATATGGAGACCATTTTAAACACTGATCTGGTAGTTGTAACTGATTTTTAATCATTTTTAAGCCAAAAAGTTACAGATTCCAGCTTTAAGAAAACCTCTGTGATCTTTGTAATGGTTTTAATAAAAAAACAGTTATTAGCTTAAAAAGAGTTTATAGGATTTAACCAAAACACATCTTTCCAGCTTGCGCAGGGACATACAGTGAGACATCTGCTCGGTCTAAAGGACTGACTGTACTGGTTGCTATGGAATGAGTTTTCCATCAGCTGTGCTGCCTCAGAGTGTTGCCAGGGGTGACTGACAGGAAGAGAATGAGATGGACGTTTATGAGGGGGAGGAAAGCCCGGTCAGCAGTCACGGGTCTTTCCCTGCCGCCCCGATCCACCCACGCTCACAGCGTTCGGTTCTCACCAGAACTCAGTTTGCATTCTACCTGCCAGTGTGAATTATTCACCTTAACAAAAGTGGATCATACAAAGCTTGTAATAATGCATTTAGATCATAAATGTGTACTACACAACAAACAGCGTCATACTCAGAAAGTCTTACTTGTTCTCAAACACCAATTTTTGTTTGTTGACTTAAGTAGTTTTTGCTCTAAACACTTCCTGAGGTTTATTTTGGTCCTTTTCCTGTAAACCTCTTTGAAACGACGCTAAAAAACGACGCTTCACAAACAAACTGCCCTGACTCTCGAAGCTGATATGCTAAAACAGCAGGCAAACCAAATGTCAGGCAAATTCGAGAGCAATTTTTGGTTCAGTGAACGATGAAGTTTTTCTTCAGGAAGCTGACGAACGTCAAAGTTCAAAACGTGCCACAAAAGACACGCCGAGCGCTTATTGTAGAGATTACGAGACACGCCCCAATTTAAAATAACTGGCTTGTTTCCGGCGATGGTGGACTACACTTTCTCAAGCTGTGGCAGGACTATCTTTAGGGCCTCTGCGTTGTGCAGGAAACCCTTTCAAAGTCACAGACTACCCGCAGACACGCCTGAGCTCACACAGCAGTGAGCGTGTCGTCCTCCTCCATAAAAGTCTGCTGCACGGTTTGTGCAAAGACGCATGCTTGAGGGGAGACATGTTAGAAACGCACTTACACCCACATGGAGAGCACTACACACAGCAGACACACAGCAACTGCTGCTGGTCTCCTGCCCACACAGAGCAACATCAAGTCAACATCGATTAAGACTGCATTACAAATCATAAAAAGCTGTTACAACTGACTCTGCCAACTCATAAATGAAAGAATTATTAATGATATAATTGTATCGTTTATGCATATCATTATAATTCGCACTGGTTTATTTTAGAATGAAAATATAAAATAATAATCCATCATTCAACCATTATGGAGTGAATGCTGGGAATCTGCTCTGTTCTGGTTTCCAATCTATAAAACCCTGAGAAGATGATGTCAGTTTGTTTTATGGGCCACTGAGAAGAAATGTATTGAAAGCCTTTGGGAATCCACAAGCTCTTCTGAGTTATCCAGTTTTTCTTTCACCCAACTTTTTAGAGCGTAATAAGCACTTACTCATACCACTCGTCCTGGCAGAAGACAGAAGGTCTACAGAGCAATAATTACTGACCCAAATTTCATTCATAAGCTCTTGCCTGTTGCATAAATATGGTTAGATCATGACTGGTTTTTAGTAATGTCCAGTTTTTGGAAGACTCTAAATTAACCCTTGTGATCTTCGTCTGCCCATAATCTTTCGGTTCACCCAAAATTTAAGTTCTGTCATCTTTTTATATAAGGGAATAGTAAAAATTGGTATGACGCTTTAATGGTGTTTTATTCTTTTGAAGCCACTGGTCCGCATCCACATTCATTGTGTGGAAAAAAGCAACGTGAACCTTCTTCAAAATTGCGTTCCACAGAAAACAGAAAGTCATACAGGTGTGGATCAACATAAAGGCGAGTAAACAATGACAGAATTTGTCAGTTTTGGATTTTTAACAGAATGAGCAAAACAATAAAACCAAGAGCCCCGGAGAGACATCTGGTGCTGTAATGTGTTATGACTGATCCTTATAAATCCTGATAAATCACTCAGATACCAAACCACAAACAAATAAAAACATGTACTGCTCTCTCTCTCGCTCTCTCTCTCTCATTCTCTCTCTCTGTTTGTCTGTCTGTCTTCTTGTGTGTCTGTCTTTCTTTTTGGAAATTGATATGAGACGTTTATGTCAGCAAAAACAGATGTGGAAAAACGAGATTGACTGTAAGCAATTTGACCAAATGCTGGTGAAACAAGCAGAAAGCGAGATTCACCCACAACTGGAAATATATGACAAATGCTTCTGTTTTATGATGTCTAATGACTGGAAGATTGCAAATATCTCTTTGTGTAATTACAGTAAATGGTTTAATGACCTAATTGCTCCATAGTTCATAGTTCTTGCATACTTTTAAATGAAGTATTCAAAAGAGTAAGTATGTGAAATATGGATTATACAGGCGGTCAATATTATTATGACGCGTAAATTTACATCAACTACATCAACATAAAAACAGTCAATAAAAATAAAATAAAAACAATAAAAACAGCAGGTGAGAAAAATCAATGCATGCAACCATTTCTGATAAATGTGTGAAAAAACACGTCGATGCACAAGATTATTTATACGGTCAACACAATAATATCTTTTGATATCATCACTGTATCATGGTGCCACATCGGTATTTTACAATACTGGTGAGAAATGTTTTCCCCCTTTTGTGTTCTTGTGTTTCTAAATAGTTTATTACAAACTTTCACATCCACTAACGTGTTATCAAGGGCTTTAAAATATCACCGTGCAGTTCCTACGCACATAACAGTGTGACTCAGTGGCCACAGTCCATGCAAATAGTTGCAATGAAACAAATTCACAGGATTAGCAACATAGTCAACACACTAGCACTAACTAACCAGTCAAGTCACTAACTTTGAAGCAAAACTAAAAAAACACGTTTGTATCACAGTAAGAATACGCGATCACCAGAAATGACTGAAAGTCGCACAGGCTGCGTCTCAAAACCTACCAGCCAGACCTGGACACATGATGCCCAGAAATGTTGTCAATGCATTCAGCCCATTGGGTTTCAAGTCATCTTAAAAAAACATCAGACGCCAAAAAAACACATGCACAACAATACACAACCACAACCTCTCCATACTGCGTAAAAGCAATAAAAACACACGTTACCTTTCAAGACAACTGAAGTGTTTCTGTCCTGAAAACAGACGCCGTGAGCAAAATCTTCAATTTAAGAGACAAAAGCAGTAATTGAACTAGACCAAGAGAGGAAGGAGCCGGAACAAGCTCATATGAGAAAGCGCTGAGCTGTGTTTGAAACGCAAGAGAGATTTGACAGTGAATACGCCTCAAATGTTACTGACACTCCCATAGAGTCACACAGAGCGCCGCCCGCCCGTGTGTCTGATCCGAGCTGCACTCTGATCAGCTGTGTGTGATGTGTGTGTATCTCCCGCTCCATAATCACAGACATGGAGGAAAAATAGCAATGATCCACAACAAATAGTTGATAAATACATCACACAGATGTAAATCAGATCAGACACACAGCAAACGGGTTCAGAAAAGTTCAGTATCTGCAGAAGATGCAAATAATGCACAGCAGAAAGGTGGAAAGGTGGTGTCACATTTAAAAAAAAACACACATTAGTTATCATGGCATTTATAGTCATTGCATTTCTGGTTGCATGTAGTGACAAAACTCAAAAGTGCCCATTTATTCACATCTTCAGTTCCTCATGACAAAAAAACCATCACAAAACTATTCAAACCTTGAGATTTTATATATTTACAATATTTTTTATATATTAATATTATATTTTGTATGTTTATATTTACATACTTTAATCTTTCGGCAATATATTTGATTGCCTAAAGCTTGATTAACTGATACAGGAATGATGGGACCCGATTATAACAGCTTTAATCAGATTCTTACTTTCTCTGAGGATTATGGGCCATTTCCTGTATTAGGGGGACGTGAAGCCCACACAGATGGATGGGTCAGCTTTTTAAGAGCACTTAGGACATTTTTATCAGAATGAAATCTGGATCGTAGTGTTGTGAAGATGCTCTCATTCCATTATGAAAAATGAGTACTGGGAGAGATGCTGTATTCAGTGTGTGCGTGTGTGTGTTTGTGGTTAGTGCTGAGCAGAACTGGCAATGAGAGATGTGACACTGTTACAGTAATGGCCCGGATTAAAATGACCTGCCGCATCAGTGACTATCAGCCGGTCAAAGAAAATACAACATGTACTTGTGTGTATGTGTGGGGGGTCCTGGTATTCACTGGTATGGGGACCAAATGTCCCCACAAGAATAGTAACACCAGTGCATTGTGAGCTTGTGAGGACATTTTTAAGGTCCCCATGAGGAAACAAGGTTATGATTCATACAGAATGATCTTTTTGGAAAATCTAAAGTTTTCTGTGATGGTTAGGTTTAGGGTTAGTGTAGAGTATAGAATAGAAAGTTTGTACAGTATTAAACCAGTAATATATAAATATTATAGCATTGATAATCTTTCAGTACCAGTATTGCTATTTGATAACTTCATCAGGGTACAGTCAGTAATTTTTTGTAAGGGACTGAACACAACTTGGTACAACTTTTTTTTGCAATTTGTTTGTCCAGTGTTGCATTATGTGGCGTGTCTTTCATATCTCATCTGACTGCTGACTAACTCTATTATAACCACACTTAAAAGAGTATTTCATCACAAACCCACCAAAATCTGACATCAATAACAAGCAGCATTTACATTTATTCATTTTGGCAGACGCTTTTATCCAAAGCGACTTACAGTGAATTCAAGGTATACTTTTTTATCAGCACTTGTATTCCCTGGGATCGAACCCACAACCTTTGCGCTGCTAACGCAACGCTCTACCAGTTGAGCTACAGGAATACAACAACACAGCGGTCTCATATTGCAAAATCAATGATATTTATTCATATTCTGTCAGTAAACCACAGCACAAAGCAAGAATAAAGACAAAAACAAACAAACAGAAGAAAGCCACATCCATGGACAATGCTGGAGCTGGAAACATGAGCTCGATGAACGTTTTATCCCTGACACGAGATGATCCTGAGGGTCTTGCGAGTGTTGTCCTGCGATTAATGCAAATCTTCATGAAGAGTCTGTATAGTTTAAAAGCAGATTATATAGGTGCACGCTTGCTTAAAGGAGAACAACACATTCTTCTCTTTATAAAAGCACAAGCGGATGTTTAAAACAAGCAAACGTGCGTCAGAACAGACACAGTATGAAATACATCAGGTCAAGTCGAATCTCTCAGACTTGAGGAGGTTATTGTGAGATCGTGACAGTTTATACATCGATCATGCAGTGAAGTGTATGATTTGTGATAAGGCAAAAACTCACAGACCTTTCGACCTATAATTCACACAAACTGGATGAGTATTGCAGAGTCAAAACATTCTGGGTCTTTTTCTGCTCTTGTTAAACAACTTTAACAAAAAGCTACTGTAAACAAAACACTGGGCGTTCAGGTCAATGTAACACTTTAGCAAATGAGACGATAGCTGCAAAGATACATTTTTTAAAATCAATGAACTTACATAATCGATATGTTCAAGCAACAGATAAAGCGAGCACAACGTGCACACAACACAACAAAACGCATCGGCTGCAGCGACAACTGTCGTACAACACAAATTAAACTGATACGACTTCAATCAATTATGTACAACAAAAAACTCTGACATAAATCAATGCAAAATAAACTCTCAAACCACTTATGCAGAGTCAGTTACCAAACACACAAGCATCCCATCTGTGATAAATCAAAAGTTCTGTAATCAATAATAGATATAAAACAGTTCAGATGTAAACCACAGTAAATGGGTCAGAATAAGGTTCAGCATCTACAAGAGATCAAACTAGACACTGAAATTAATTTCCTGTAAGCTGTACGTTGAAACTGTTTTTTTAGAAAGTTTCACACTGTATATGCTATGCTTAAGTATCATTATGGTTCTGCTAAATAAATCGGCTGCAGAAATTCAGAATTGTACAAAATAAAAAGATTGTGGATGTAAAGGTGGTGGCATATTTACAAAAAATGGATTTGATACGAATAACTGCCGTGATAAATAAACATAAATCAAGTTTAAGACTTTTTGGTTACATGTGACAAACCTCATTAAAAAAATCCTTCAATTTTTCTCTTTAGGAAGAATAAACATCAACACAAACTCAGTTTAAGCTGACATCCAGAAGACAGCAAAAATATCCACTACTCTATTATAACAGGAACTGATAGTATATTTCTCTGTTTCCTTATCATCTGTATTTACAATCGTAGCTGATCTTTAATGTTGTTCAAAGCTATTAAGTGACATGTATACTCTCAATTCATTGACAGGCAAATAAATGTTTAAAGGGCAAATTAGATAAGACATCACTTCAACGTTTTAACAATGTTTCATCAATGTTATGCTAAAACATAAGTATACCATCATCCCTGATAGTTTCAAGTTGGGGTGTTTCATTTTTTTCAAATGTCCTTTTAAGGCATTGAGAATGGAATGCTGAAGCTCCGCCTCTTTTGATCATTTAAAGGAACAGAGACGTTATTTTTCTGTCATCTCTCGGCGAGCGTCCTTCCTTCAAATGTGAGGTAACGACTGCCGCAGAAGTCTCGATACTGAATTTCAAAGGAAAAAGTAAATTTTTTAGAGAGGACTTAATTCAGTCTCAAACCCCTTTTTATAACCGACAGCTTTTGTGTCCAGACTATAAGATTTCTTCAACGCCGTGAGCGAAGATCATAACCAGACCGGGTTCCAGAATCATATCTTCACCCATGTGCTGGTTCTCACAGGCCATGACCACCACGGCCTGTTTACCTGGAATGCGCTTGGCCACGTAGTTTTCGTAATACCGCCGGTTCATTTGCCGAGTCTCCAGCGTGGCCAGGCCTTGGGGCCAGTTGCGCTCGTGGGCGTTTTCGATGAGGTCGTTGACAATCGAGAGCGGGCATCCGCTGTCTATCAGCGAGCGTT
>JAZGTK010007569.1:0-19237 GCA_036877625.1 Ambastaia sidthimunki
GTCATGTGTATTTTTAGCTCATTTTAAGTGTGTATTTTTAAATGTTTTTTCAGACTTCAGCCTAGCACAAGTTTATGGAGTCGCATGAGTTTCTCATCACAAACTGACATTCTGGACGGAAGGCAGACAGGATGTCAACAGCACGATCTGCTGGAAACACAGTAATCAACACAGACGTACACACACACACACACACACACACACACACACACACACACACACCTATTTAGGAAAGAGATCATTGCGGTGAATTAAACTGAACCAACAAACAAGTATGACGTACATACTTGTACATATTTTACAATGTCTAATCAGTTCATGTTTATGTATTTTTTTAGCCATCCATAAATTTATTGCTTTATTTTTTTTGTAGCAAATTTTTAGCTATTTATTTTTGGCACTTTTTCCTGTAGCATATGCTGCCTTCCATAATGACTTTTGCCAGTAATGATCGCATGCGATGACATACTAAAGTACACACTAAAGTATATCTGTTTTGCGGTTTGCATTTTGCTCACTCCTTAAGAGAAGTAGTGTGTTTACATAAGCGCCGGTTGACCACTCTGTTTCTAATTACTGCAACATTTCTGCCAAGCTATACCCACACTCTCAACCAATTAGTGTGCTCTATGCCATAATAAAATTATGGAAATGGAAGACACTTATTCAAACAGGATCTGCATTACCATATTTTGAAATTTGACTTAATTATGACCAGCGACTTGGCGAAACAAGAGAGAAGCCAAAAATAAAATAAAAAAAAGCGAGACTTTTAAACCAGCCTCATAAAGTTGTTATTAAGAGGCCAGAGATGGCCCTAATGATGTGTTTGGAAATTAGGACGATCAAACATTTAATGCAAAGTTCTCCTGTAGGCAAAAGGCCCCTAAATGAGTCAATTAGACAGCCATTATTCTCACTGCCAGGCCACAAGTGGAAGCTGATATGCATAAAGTGTTTATCAAGACGGACGTCTACTTAAAAGGATCCACTAAAATACAAAGACAGTTAACTACAAGGAGTGTAGCTACTGAAGTGCTCTGTGTGTACAATATTTTGTGTGTGTGTGTGTGTAGGGGGGCAGGGGTTTGCTACTGGTCCTCAATCAAGAAGTAATTCAGTATTATCTGCATAATGGTGTATCATAAATTAGAATAACCCGATTAACATGCAAAACTCTTGAATTTGCCTAAAATAATGCACATGCATATATTAAGACCTCCGTGCAAATTAGAAGAATTACAGCGGTGGAGGATGGAGGAGGTGGTCTCCCAAAATTACAACAATGACTTTGGTTTAGCTGTCCGTATGTGTTCTCTTCAGCTGGAATTAATGGCAAAATGTACTATACGACGTCGCCTGCAGAGACATGAGTGAGCTTTAATTGAGCAAGTAAAATTTAGGCGGCGCTGGCTGCAGTAGCGACGTTGAGACAGCAGAGATCAGACCGTGGATGAAGTTATCGTGCCATGCTAGATTTGCATTAATTAACACAGCGGCCTGCCACGTCTTCATTTCTCCTGCCTGTCCGTTCGGTGTCGGCACACTGTGTGTGTGTGTGTGTGTGTAAGAAATAGAGGAAGATGCAGGAAGATGGAGACAGGAGGGTTGTTACATGCCTGCCATTTGCAAATGGTTATTAATTGCGTGCAGCGATGAGGTGCAGGGTTGTACGCGGGGGCTCGGCGCGGCTGTACGGGGGCCATCGGGCCGGCCGGTGGTGGCGGCCCGCTCTTCTGCGCACATAGCTCTTCATCAAGCCATAGCCGTCACTGCTCCACAGACAATTACAGTCCTCTGATTGCTATCAGACTGGGAGGGGATTTTTTTACAAATTAGGGGATAAATAGAGTTTTCCACATGCCTAATGGCAGAGGCTGGGGAGCAGTAATGAAAAACTATACATCACAATCAGGCAGACAATCCTATTCATGGCAACGCATTATGCTCACTATTCATAATAATGGTATGCTGACAGAGACAGGCCCGGCCAGGACAGCACAATAGAGTAATGGGGAAGATGCTGCCAGCCCAAGGCACTGGAACCCCATCCCCAAAAGGAGCTCCATCCTGGTCGCCCTATGGAAATGTTACCTTGCTGTTTTTTCATTATGTTCGTATGGAGATGTTTCTGTTTGATTCGAGGATGATTTATCATTTCGCAGCTGTGTGGCATGTGTAGGCTGCTTAATAATTTACGGTAAAACTCCCCGTCACGTGGTTCTGGCAGTTTTATGCAATCTACTGTACTAAAAGTGCAGTTGTTTGTGGATGTGACTATAGCCTTAAGGTTCAGCCTTAAGGTAATTTTAGTTAGATGACAGAATCATGTTTAACTGGTAATGAGTAAGTCAATTAATCAATAACTTGGAATGTTATTGACGAATGTTAAGAAAGAATAAACAAAGCCACACCCTGAATTGATCACAGATTTTGTATATTTTAAGTTTAAAAGCGTATGTTTGTGGCATTTTATTTAATCAAAAAGACACAGATGAAAGAGTCTCGTTTAGTGTGCACTCACACACAGGAACACAAAAGTCACATACGTTTTCATTTACCAACACAATCAAGTTTGCGAGAACCAATTTTCTAGTGATTTAAAGCCATAGCAGGTCTAGACTCTCTTCATCTGAGATCCTGGCAACTCTAAACACATCACCCTTTCCTTACAACTCCAGCATAAAACTCACAATGCAAACTAAGCCTGTGCTAAGACACTAACAAAGAAGTCTTTTTTGCATTTATTCTGGCCAGAAAAGAATTGATAAACAGAGAATGTAAAATCTGTTTCTTTTTGGTCATTTTACATTTACACTTTTTTGGGTGTCAGCATGATTTAGAATGATAGTCACGCATAGAACCTTGTGCTAAATCCAGAGTCACTGATTAAATAGTCTTAAAATCGATTTTTGTTCATTTTGATCTACCACACATTCTGTCCACTACACGACAATGTCGTCTGCACATTCACACCCTAACGAGCAAACAGAAACAATCAGTAAGTAAAACCAGCATTTTGGGTAGCAGAACAGAGAGAGAACGGGAGAGAGAGTGAGTTCAGAACTCAGACCTAGTTAATGTGTTTTGTGAGAATCTCCGTGTCAGGTCCATTCGGTGATTAAGGCACCATCCTGCTGGGCTGACGATGACTGCGCTAACAAACTTTTTGTGGAAGCGTTTCATTACCATCTCTATAATCACTCTCACTGCAGATAAAAACAAGGCAGTGAGCGTCTTCCCCAGGGGAAATGAGGGACCTTCCGACAGCGCTGCTTCTGAAACACTAATATGCGTATATACACAGTCATGTGCAAACATATACACAAGTGGTCCGGCATCTCTTTCTCTCTTTTTCTGACACACCCACGCGCTCTCACGACTGTGTATTGCTGCCTCATTAGTCCAGATGTACCAGGATTAACAGCAGCTGTGACATTTGGTTGCTTGTAAGGCAGCAGTCTATAAAAACAAGCAAACGAGAGGATCTGGAACCCTAACTCCTTCCCAACCTCCTCCTTCCACCTTTCATTTTATCTCATTAAATATGTATATCTCATCTCCGGGCCCTCCGTACATCTCGGCTTCATTTGCATGTAGTAAATTCCTGCCGATGACATAGCTGAGGAATGTGCTTGAAGGCGGCACTAGATTGCTAATGGACCCACCTGACCCGAGAGCTCAGCATAGGCAACATGCCACAGATCCAATATCAGATATTACAGGTAGTTATGGAACCTTATGGAGAATCCACACAACTTTGTCTATATCTGTTTTGTGTGTTCCGATTACAAGTAGATCTTCTGTGGGGGGTGCAGGACCATAATCTGCTCGTCCAATCATTGCATTCGGTCTGAATGAAATAATAGGACATTGTACTAGCCTCACTCAGACAATCTGTTATCATTGTGTTTGTGTTTTAGGGGAGGCATGGCCTGAAAGCTAGCTAACTTGCTTTTAAAGCACATTTTAAATTGAAATTGTAAATGATCTTTTAATCTGAGAATTAATTCTGTTTAAAACTAGACTAAAATATACAAACATATTTGAAAGCAATATATAATGTACACACAGAGTAACATTCTGATATAGTAAATGATGTATGTAGTGATGTAAGTAGTTTATTTGAAATGTGATTATAGCAGTAATCACAGAAGACAAAGATGATTTTACTACCAGGTGTAAACAGCGATGTGTCCCAGCTGCCCATCTGTGACAAGATCACAGAAGACAAATTTAATACCAGGTGTAAACAGGGCCAAATCAGCCGGGTGGAATCATCAGAGAAATCTGCATTAAAGTGTCTCAGATATTTAAAGCTGACCCGGGGGAGCAGGAAGTTCCAAAGCAAAGGTCTTTAGGTCAGCCAGATCAATTAACCATTTCCTTTTTTATTATTTTCTGCAGTTTTTTTCCTTACCATGCAATTTATATAACAAATTTAGCTGTAATACATAGAAAAAGTGCTTTAATACCACCCATAATTTCTCTTTGCCACAACACAGAGTGGTTTGAAGCACCCCATTTGGGATCTTTTGTAGACTTCATCGTACAGCCATGTTGATACTCCAGCATGACAGGTGTTGCTGTGAAGCCAGTAAAGCAGAGAGTTATTAATGGATTGTGCAGTAAGCTGGCGGGTTACCATCACTGCTCCCCCCACTCGAGGTACAATCCCTGCAGTCTGATCCCAGTTAAAGTACATTAAGCAAAGTGGAGTGAGTTAGTCCCTCGTAGAGCAGAGAACAGGGACTGCTGTTAGATTGCTGGCTCTGAGATGCAGCCCAGGTACGATCCAATAAGGGCCACAGGTAACCCCTGTAATTGAGCCTCTGTAGCAGCGTGGCAAAGCGCATTGTGCCTCTCTGGCAGGCCTACTTGTCTGCCTTTGTTCACTGGACCCAGAGATCAATCACTTTGTATCAAGTTTAAAGGAAGTGTTGGAGGTGAGCATTAAGACACTTGTGAACACACACACACACACACACTTGCATACTGACACCACACACACAGACCAAGGTGACGAGCAGCCAGGCGAAGCATCGATCGATGGCAGACCAGGGAATCAGCAACAGGGAGACGAAAAAAAACAATCACCTATCAGATTGAAACTGACTTCTCCTTGTATCTTTAGGGTCCTGCTACAATAGATTGGACAGGAAATCCAATGGCAAGCAGAAACAAAAAAAAATGTAGAAGAAAAAAGTGATTGCTAATACGCTTCAGCCAGAGCCATTTTAATCTGTGACAGTGGAGGGATCTGGTGAAAGCCATTATCACGTACTCCCTGCCTCAGATAAGAAGCCTCTAATCTGTTTGCTAGAGGTATTGAACAAATGCATTTGTAGAGCCAAGAAACGAAGGGGTGATGGAAGGAGGGTGTGTGTGAGCTAAAGAATGTGAGGACCGATGAAAAATGAGATGAGGATGTTGGAAAACTTCACTCAAAAAAATAATTCTTTGGCTGAACTTAATTCAATTGGGAACAGTGGTTCTACGCATTGGAGAAGGGTTTTCCTAACACTGAAATTAAAATTAGGCATATCAAACTAACTCAACTTTTGCAGTTAGCCACCAGCTAGAATTTAGAGATATAGCACACTTTAAATATAAAAAGTATTTTTTAATACTTAATTTTTTAATAATAAGGTTTTGTCTGCTATATGTAATTTATGGTGTTGATGTGAGTAAATGTAGGTAGACATCAATATAAAGTTATTCAAAACGCATTTAATTTATAATTAACATGAAAATATTTTTTTGTTTACTGGTGAAAGGACAACTTTATTGTTTACTATGTTATGTTGCAAGGCACCATGGGTTAAAGCAACATTCAGCATTTGGCAATAAATTAATTACAGTAATAAATTTTGTAAACTTATGTTTTACACTATTAAATCGATTGCATGCAATGAATTATGTGGTGACAAAATGTCCAAGAAGTTTTGTTGCATTATCTAATTTTAATATTGTACATTAAGCAGGCAGGAAATATTGTGTTGAGTGTCGTGAGAGTGAACAGTGTAAGAGAAGAAGAGTCCTTCAGCTGATGTATTTCAACTGAGACTTTTAACAGGCCTGTTAAATGTGCTCAATTTTGTAAAAGGGCAAAACTCCAGGGATTCCTCAAAGGTGCCTCGTTGTGATATTAGGTCATTGTAAATGAACTAAGAAATGGAGTGTCACATCAGTGTCTTAAACAAATGATTGACATTTAAGGAGACTGTTTAACGTTCAAGTGTTACTGTGAGTGTTTTGACTAAACTTTTGGCCGTATCGCTGGGGTAAAAGTGTGCAGCACTAAAGCTAAACAATGTCGACCAGGGGCAACGATTGTAGTAAAAATAGCCACCTCTGCTGATTCCCCTCATGTACCCTTACAATCTCCAGCTCTTGACCTCTGACCCTGAGCCTGGACTCCAGCCCCAAACCTCGATCAAGCCATCACAATCTACACAGGAAGAGATTTATCTGCCCCCCCACAAACCCTCGTAACCATAACCACAGCTCAGCTCACCAGTCTGGTCTAACCCCTCAAACCCCACCCTGCCTGTTTCACTCCCCCATTGCAATTGACTGTTCCATTTGTCACACAGAATTCTTTAGCCCCTGGCTACTAGTTAACCTGCACTCGGAAACCCTTCTGTGAAATGCTAAAGATTGCAGAACCGTAAAAGAGGGGCGACATGATGTGCAATATGTCAAACAGAAGGACATTTTCAGTCTTTCTCTCCTGTGCTGCCAGTGCACAGCAGAGGCCCAAGGGCATCATCCACCTCCAGTTGCTAACCCTTGTATAAGTTTCCAATTCCAGCTGGCTGAGATTATGGTGCTTTTTTATTATTTATTTTATTTTATCGTCAAATTATTACAACGCTGATAAGATGGAGATGATGATGTCCCAGTATGTCAGACCTTGACCTCCCTCTTGGTAATGGAGCCCACTGTGGCTACTTCTGCACAGTCTGTGTGTGTGTGTGTCTTAGTACAAGAGGGCGTTTCTGCAACTGTGGACACTTTTGTCCCTTTGAAAATGAACTCTTAAAACAATTTTATGCACTCAATAGTTTATTTTATGATTTTTTTAAAGATTTTTTTTATTTTTCTGAAACATCAAATAAAATCGTATTTTAATAGAAGCATGATAAAGCTAATTTTAGACCTACTGTAGCATTTCATGTTTCCTACATACACAAACATTTTTGTTGTTTGAAAAAAAATTACAGCCTGATTTGAAGTACTGTACAAATAAGTGATGTTTACCTTGATATTGCTTCTCATATTTTATCTTAAGCTTCTCATTGACACTTAATTTTAGTAACCTTTTTATTATATTTATTACCTTTACTAACAAGTACATGAGTATTGATAAACTTTATTAATGACTAAATAGTTTGTATTGGCACAGTTTTTGATTTTATTAAAATTTAATATTTGTATAATTCATTTTAATTTTTAAGATGAAAAATCTTCTCTGGGACACAAGTAAAGCAAAATCTATATACAAAACATTTAAAAAGCGGCAAAAATAATATGGAATATTTGATATAAAAGTTTCTAAAACAGTTTTATTGTGTCTTCGTAAAAAGAGAAAATCTGTTAGTTTTAATAAAGATCTACCTCTGGGACATTAAAGTTCCTTTAGTTGAAGAAACACCCATATAGAAGTACATTTCATACATACATAATCATAACATTTCTATGCCAAATCATAAACTGCAAAGTAATGCTAATTGTGATTATGGATAAGGATTTTCTATATTTTCTTTATAACCTCTCTCAGTCTGTTAGGGTGAGCCCACAGGGTGAGAAGGAGATTGGGTTTTAGTTAAATGTCATTGGAGGTTAAAGGATAGCTGAAGGCTAGTCTTCTTCCTGCTGCCTGTCACATCTTCACTTCAGAGTCAATATGAAGCTCTAGGGTCAGCGGGAGGGTCCTAATGAGGAAACCCTTCAGAAACCAGCTGATCACCCGAGGCTGTGAACTCTAGCAGCACCAACATCTTGACACCAGATTGTCAAGACTTTCATTTTAGGTGCTGAGAGTTACAACTGGTGATTCATCTTTTATTTAAACATTATGTAAAACTCATGTAAGGCATCTCTTGTTGTTCTTCTGCCCGTCTACAGAGTAAGACCAAGGCCCAGCTCGAATGTCTGCGTCAACATGTCCATGCGAATGTCTTTACGTATGAGAGAATATGAATGACATGGGTTGCCTGTCCATCCCCTGCTGTTGGGCTGTCACTCAGCCTCAGGTGAGAATTCTCTGGCTGGTATCAGGAGCTGCAGTGGGCCGTGGGCCCCTTCTGCTATCAGATCACACGGATCACTAATTCACCACTGCTGACAGATATGCCCCCTGCAAAAGTGCGGCCGGCCGGTGGAGGATGGCAGGTGCCATTAAACGAGTGCTGACTGAGGGCTGGGCCCGCTGGACGGAGGAAAGGTCAGCATTTTGCATTCCAAACATCCCGCTGAATCATGGACATGAGAAAGAGTTTAATCCTGGAGGCTCGGAGAAGCTGCATCGGAGCAGAACGGAGCACAAGTAAGAGATGTGAAACTCTTTTTGATGATTTCTCAGGGAATAGCCAATAATACAAAACAGTTTATTTTCTCAGGCATAGCCACAGTAAGGCTGGTTACTGAGGCCCCCTTAGTTCCTGCTTATAGATACTGCAACAACACCAACTTCTAAAAAGCATTTTTATTGGAGCCATAATTTTATTATACTATATATAAAAATATTGGCTGTATATTTTGGCAGAATAAAAAAAAATGCAAAAAACACATAAACAGTACTGTGTAAAAGTCTTAGGCCACCACCAGCTTTGTTGTTTTAAAAGGTTTTAATACCATCCATATTTATTTCTCAGTCTTCTCTTTATTATGAGAGAACATAATAAACATAATATAGAAAAGAGACTGAGAAATAAACATATCTTTATTAAACCATTGCTTAAACAACATTACTAAAATCTAAATAACAATATTCATCCTCTGTACTGTATATCAGACAATTCATTACTGTGTATTTGAGGGCTGTGTAACGCATAAGATGTCTGGTGCCACGCTGATGTCACAGCTCAGGACAGAGATTAAATATCGTTATAATTGTTATAACGTCATTTTTCTGCTGTTTTTAAAGTGATCGGTCACATGGAATTTACAGTTTAGGTGTCTGAGTCTTTTGGAGTGTGTGGTCCCATAACAAACCTGGGAGATTTCAAACCACATATTTCTGGGGAGTCCTGTGCCCACCGAGTAAATGCCACAGAGATAAATGGGAATGTGAAAGTATAGCTCTCTCCAGGTATTATGGTGCTTCTTGTCTTGCTGTCCATGGATGTGTATCCATGAGGATCTACCTATTTGCATTAGTAGTTTGTATGTTAGGTTTGCTAGTTATTTTATAATCAGAAGTGTTTATTCGATAAATGTCCTTCTAAGTTATCACCATCACCTCCACAAGTGGCCTGTTAGAGAGGACAAAAACAGTCAGGAACAACATACCCACACACACACACACTTTATAGTCTCAGTGCTCTAGCCCTCACCACATGGCAGCGAACACTGGGAGAGATAAATGAATATCCCCGTACACATAAACAACATCACACAGGGCCCAACTCCACTCCTCCCCACTAATTCCTATTCATTTAACCGCCACATGGGCAGGCCGCACAGCCAGAGAGGCATTCATTATTTAGCTGCTTTTGTTTATGAATAGCTTACTGGTGCAGGCCCAAGCCTGCGTGCAACGGGCCTCGTAAATCACAACCCCAACGTCGTTTTTCCACGAGCTCCGCTCGGCGCGCACTGGTGTGTGTTTACGCACGCCCGTTTGTGTGTTGAGCTCGAGGACGGTTTGTCGTCAATTTACCTTTGTGCTTCTCTTCCCCCTGTTTAATTAATAATGAGGACAAATATTTGTTTGTTCCGGGGGCGAGAGAAAGAGATCGAGGGATAGGTAGGGAGAGAGAAGCTTGATCCCCCTCTGGACAAAATTAAAGTCAGCGCTCTCTGTCAGGTTTCTGGCTGGCTGTTTCCCACAATGCCTCCCTCCGCAGGGCCAGAGAGGAGATAAGGAAGAGAGAGGGTGGGGGGAGGAGTGATGGAACAGCCTGAGGTTGAGGGTAAACATGAATGAGCATCAACAACATCTCTGCCGCCCGCCCGGCCAACCAGCGGTGACTCCCTCTGTCCTTATTTATCACTGCCCGCCCAGAAGAAGATTTAGCCCAGTCGTTTTTTCCAAACGAAGTAAAGTACACAGAGCAAACCAGGGCTGTTTAACATAGTCTCAGCTATAAATAATATCTCCCCATCTACATTTGTCAATGTGACACTTTTGCCTTTATTGAGTTACACTCGGGGGATTTGTCTTGTTTCCTCCCCGTTTGCACACTCACGTGCTCTCGCCCTGCTGACTGAAGCAGCTGGCCCTGAACAACCAAGTCGAGAAACTTCATTTGATTGCACTCGGGTAGTTTGGTTTGTCTGTTTCTTAATGAAGAGAAGGAGAACCTCCTGAAACATACAGAAGCTTCTTCCTTCATCCTGTTTTTAATGACTGCTACTTTGATGTTTAGATCCTGCCTTCAAAGTGATTTCACCTCATGTAGCCTAGTATGCGATTAGCCAACTGATGTAATTGAGTGGATCCCAGTCTTAAAGTGGGTGTTTAAGAGACATGAAAGACTCTATGTGGTTGACCGACCGACACAAGCAGGTGAAAATGATCTGCCTGCAGTTGTATGAAAACAGTTGCTGTCCGTGGTGCTGAATGATAAGGTTTATATCTGAACTCTTAGCGCTTAGAACACAGAACTGGAGCTGGACCACAATGGCTATAAGTTAAAGTCTGTAAGTTTTAACATTGGTGTCTTGTCCTTTAGTTTTGGTAAACAGTTAATTTGCGTTTGATTATTGTAAGTGGAAATAAACATCTTTATTTTCCAGACCAGAAGTTTTTGGTTGTTGCAGGATCTTGTTTTTTTTGGAAGGAATTTTTGTCTAGCTTTCCTTACCCCCCATATTTTTGTGTGAATCTTGTTGCCTTTTTAATCATACTTTGCACTAGAGATCTTATGCATAACCTATGTGGCATGATGCACAACCCGAGGCCTAACTTCTTGACACAAGTGGAAAATAAAAACCACAATTCACGCCTTGCTTTTATTCCTTTCAATTTGTTTTGCTTAAAGAACAAACAGGCCGTGAGCGGGTGAATAAATAAAAGCAGCAGAATGAATGGAGGCAAGCAGGGAACCGGGGGCTCTTAGGAGCAAAGGCCTATAGAGGGAGGGGGGTTCTCTCCCAGGCATGGTTTGTCTCCAGGCATAGTGTTCATCATGGTGTCTACCCTGGAAAGGGGACCATCCATCAGGCTGCATGCATCACATAACATGGGGGTGGAAAGGCCCGGTCGGTGCGCTGTGGGATCGGTAGGGTTGTGTTTTGTTTGACACAGAGATGGACTGATTTATACTGGACTTTGACACTTCTTGGACAGTGAGTTCCACTTACAGGTTTCAGGGTTTGAAGGCGTTCTAAGGTTTAATGGCAATACTCATTCACTGCTTTCTTTAATCCTCATAAACCCACCATAGCACAACTGCAATACTTGTTTAAAATGATTAAATAATGCCTATTTATCATTAAAGATGGGCTGTACATATAACAGCAGCTCAAACTCTGAAATGTATCATTAGAAACAAGTTTGGCAGGAAATATTTAACACTATGAATCACCACATGGTGACCTACTGTAACCATTGCTGACTGTTTTGGACCAAGTTTAGCAACCTATTAAGATTTTGACTTCTAATATTCTTCCATAATTATGAACTTGTTTAGTCACTGAACATTTCAATATTACTTATTCCTGGTTAAAAATAAGACCTTTTTTTTTTAATATAATAGTTGTTCTTAGAAGTCAAATATTTTTTCCACATTATTCACACAATGTGGCCATTCAGTAAATCAGTGATGAAGTATTCCAAATGATTTTAAATGTGGCCTAATGAAACTTTATGAAGTGTTAGATGGGTGCTATAGTACTGAAGTTCTGTCTTACTAGGAGAAAGGAATATTCCAGGATCATGAATTTTTAGAGGGTCTGAAAAATGCTGAACGTGATGAAACATATTGTAGTCTCCTTCACAAGAAACTTAAAGCAAATTGACTTTTGATTTATAACATATAGGCAGAACAAAAGTTTAAGATTTTGCAACGGTTTTCTAAAATTCACCTGAAAAGTATGAATAAACATCACTGTTTTTATTTACTCTGAGGCAGAAGTTTAATAGGAAATAATACATCATCAATATTAATACAAAGGGTCAAAAGTAATTCCAGAGTAATCATTTGTCTTTTGCAGTGATAGAACATTGGATTAAGTTTTAATATAATTGACTTAATACAATTAAATGAAACAGAGGTAACAGTTTAATTGCTTGGTCCCTTTAAAAAGTTTGGGTATAGTTTTATTATTATAATGATCCTGGATATAGTTATAGTGTTTGGAGACATTGACAAGCCCATATTAAAATAAAAATAGTTTAAATTCTACACCTTGTGTTTTGCTTAGTTAACAGATTCTATGCAATCTGGTGAAAGTCTCAGTACAGCCTGCACCCTCATTAGCAGTGTCCCACAGGATCTCCTATTTGGTTGCAATGTTCTGCTATTATACCAGATCTGTCATTTCTGTCGTCTAGTTGTATTTCCTCTCCTATAACTGCTTTGGCATCTTTCTCTAACTTTACAGCATGCACCTGATCCTGCCACTTCATGGTCCACAACATGAGGACAGTCAAGCCCTTCCTTCCCTTTAGGTTTTAAAGCTCTATTTATGTATATAGAGTAAGTGTAACTTTCAGAAATTCTCACATTTCTCCTGATGTCAGTTGTCTAGCTCCCTCACACGAGGGCAGTGTACCTCATACCAGAAAAATATATGATGCAATTTCTTTTTGCCCCTGAAATAGTGTAGAAAACCCATCAAAGCAGCAGACACAATTAGTCCAGACCAGTTCAACTAAAAAAACACACCAGCTTAAAAACTTATTACATTAGTATTTCATTTATACTTTTATTTTAGTTAGCATTGTTTATTTTTACATTTGGCAGACACTTTTATCCAAAGTGACCTACAGTACATTCAAGTTATACATTTTTTTTTTATCAGTACATATGCTCCCTGGGAATCGAACCCACAACCTTTGCACTGCTAACACAATGCTCTACCAACTGAGCTGCAGGAACTCAAAGTTTTTAAACTGTTTGAGCTGTGAACGGTGGGGCAGTGAAATCAGGACATGCAATAGGCCAGAATCAAACCTGCATCCCCATGTAGCAACAGTGTTTTATGTTGTGTGTGCCACCCACAGCACCGCATCATTAGTTTAGTGTTTTATTTTTGTTTTTCTTTTATGTATTTGCATTATGTGATTTATCCATAATACACAACCTTATTCCTAAAACCTTTCTCTTGTAGATCGCTTGTAAAAACGCATCACTGAAGAACATTAATGCATGTATAAATTTCCCTTATGTTTGTTGAACAGGCAGCATAATTGTAGGCATCACTTCCACACTGAATGCTGCAACCTCTGAAAAAGACGAAGTGTAATGAGGGCGAGAGAAAGAGAGATTTGTAATACACTGTCCACAATACCTCATACAGTGCGTGTGTTAGCAGAAACTCAATCTATCTTTTCAGCTTCAGGCAGATGCTGCAAAGGCACAGTAACATATCACTATGAATAAACACACAAGGCCAATGGCACCGAGCCCCATTATCAGCAGCCCTGACTGATTATTCTCAAAGGAAAATTTTTTATAATGTGATCAATTAATTTGGACATCTGTGCGTCCTCCACTATCACAGCTCCGAAATGCATCTGTAATTCCAATGAGGTGCTTTATCTCCTAACCTCTTTATTTGCTAGTTAAGGCACCTCTCATCCCTGTCCTGTCATAATGCTCACACATAAAAATGAGTGCTGACTCAGAGGTTATCTGCAGTCTGTTCACAATCGATACTTAACACTTTTCCGAGCCAATGAGCAGAGAGATACAGTAGCGTGCAGGGCTGAGTGTTAAATTCTGACCAGGGAATGTATCTCGTACTCAGAAAGCATCTGAGCATGTTTGACAATCTCAGCCTTTCCTCTGCACCTTGTAGTTTTAAATACACACCTGCTCTCCTGAGAAGCATTGATCAGAAGTCTTCTTTACATGGAGACTGTATGGAGGCCCAGGAGGGAGCTGTTAGCACTGGATTATAGAGCAGTGGACAGCGCTGGCCTGGAGAGCCATCCCAATAAAGGAGACATGCTTTATGACAGGCTAAACGTGCCACTGGCACAATTTAACCGCTCAATACCTCATCTCACACAAATTACTCTGTGTTGACGAGCAGAAGAGAGCAATAATCAGACACAACACAAATATCACTCTTATACTGAAGAGGGGATGGAAGCAGCTGGGTGGATACGAGGACTGGAGATAGGTTACGACTAATCATCTTGTCAGCCATCAACCAACTAATTTATCTAGAATTTACTTCAACATTTATATATGTATATAGCTATAAATGTATATTTGTATATGTATATTTGTATAATTTTAAATTTAAGCAGTAACATTTTCTTGGAAAAATTGCATTTTTACATAAATTCCTTTACATTAATTACATTAACACCTTTAATTCACTGCCCATACACATTTAGATGGACGTCTTTGGCTGATTTGGAAAATACAGAGTTTTGCACATCACAAATGAGGACTCGCGTTTAGGTATGTACAGACGTATCTGGTTACAAGGTTAGTTATATGTGATGCATGAATTCAGTAGAAAGCTTTTCCCAGCACTACAATATATTTTTTATAGAACTGCTTTTTATATTGGTGCACATTGATAATATCAGTTTTCAGAGATAATATTATGCAGAAGCCTTTATTGGATGTGTCTAAACACTCGTTCTGCAGGCCGTCACCCTGCACCTTACAGTATGGCTTTATTTGAACAGGGTTGACAGACTGTAAGCCTGTCTGTTTAGCCTGTAATTAAACATTACAAAGAGCTGTGGCTCAGGAGACAGGCTTGCCAATTAGCAGCTTGAATAGAATCCTGTCTTTTTTGTGTTACACAGATTTAGATGCCTTAACTGCCCTCAAAGCCAGGATTATTCAAAATATAATGTGAATGTATTAATGTTACATGCTAGTTGACAGGCTGAACGGAATATGCTGCATGCGCAGCCCCAGCTAACAAGGAACGTTCTTAGAACATTGGCTAATGTTCTCTAAAAGTATTTTGAAGTTATCAAAAAGTTCTTGCAGTAACGTTAACAGAACATTTTAAACGTTATGTATCATATGTCAAAAATGTTACTCTTAAATGTTAAGTTGTTTGTGTAATGTTGCAGAATTTAATATAAAACGTTATATTAATGGTAATATAACGGCCAAAAAACTCTGCATTATGGGTTTTCATTGATGGGCTAGACTGTGTTTTCAGTATTCAGACGCATGTAAAAGCATACAGTCATGAGAAAACATGAAGGCCTTTGCCTCTGCAATTAGACCGGTGGTGGTGTTGTGGCATGGCCTGATGGCTAGGCTGTCTAAAACAACATGCTCCAATTAACACCCCCATAACACCGCGGCCGCGGACCCCTTCCCTTCCCTTGCCCCCTTTAGAAGTACGGAATCAAAGAGCCAGGAGGCGCCCTCGCCAAGGACATAATTGGGCTGGCCTTTGACCTCCGTACCTTAAATCAGTCTGTTCAGTTCTGCCCAAACACTCCCCCGTGCTAACTAGCTCTCGCACTAAACCACTCATTAGACACAAATACCCAGAGACCGCAAAAGACGGACACACATGCTGCCACGCGAAGAGTTCGTCATCATCTATCATTTTCCAAAATCAATTGGGATAGAATAAGCCATAAATCAGTAACCATAATATGTTCGTTTTGGGATGTTACTTTCTTAAAACATAAGTTTGGTATTAGACATGCTGCAATTAACGAATCTCTTCCTGGCATGGGGACAATGGATCATTAAATAGGAATATGTGTGGCTACTATGTGGATGCTCAGAAGGGAATGGCAATGAGAGACTGATTATCATGATATCATTCTATCCCCATGTGCTGGATCCTCGTATGTTTAGAGGACGAGCACTGGAGTAAGACAGACCAAGAACATCCCACTGTATCATTAAATTCCAGGGCACAGTGGGCACTTATCGAGACCCCCTTATTTGCATTGACGCCAACTGTGAAAAAAACTACGATTTTGATATCTGCCACGCTTGGTGCAGGCATCTGAATAGAGAATAAATAGATAAAACTATGCAACTAAGCATAGCCAGAGGCTTTATTTCCACTGTGATAAGAACAAGCTTAATTTATTTCCTCACCATGCATAGGAATGGCTCTTCATTTTATGACAATGACTTCCATAAAAAGGATGTAGGTTGGTCTCGGGGGAAGCTGTACAGCACATACGATCATCGTTATGCACCGGCAGTGAGAACATTCATATAGCTGTCATTTACATAGAGTATGATTATTACATCATAGAGCAACAAGAACGTAAGAATAAGGGAGACATAAAATGGCTTAGGTTGTTTTTTTTGCAGATCCTGCTTTCTGATTGGTTGATTCTGAATTAACGCTAGAGCGAAAATCTCAGAGGGGTGCCACACAGAGCCAAAGATCATTTAGTGCTGTCATCCACTGCCCAAGAACATGGAATAAAGCCAATGCCTGCTCCCACAGGGCTTGTACAGTGGGAGGGATTATTTATGGTGACATTTAATTTCCCTGTCTGGACGTTTTCTTTAAATTTTGCAGGGAAAGCAGTGCGATGGGGGCCGATGACAGCATGGGGTTCTCATGCCCAGCATGGTGGGACACGAAAGAGGCGGAATTAGCAGAAATGAATTATTCCAAGGCCAGTGAAGTTATCCAAAGTGTAATCGAGCCATGGTGGCTGGGGAAGCCAAGGGGGCCATGCAAAAGTGCTCCATCAAACGACTGTGGCAGGTGCTTCACTGCGGCAGGCATGTTAATGAACAGAGAGGCCCTACTTTCGCTGGCCACTTCTTAGCACTGAAGTAGCTCTCTTCAGCCTCACTGACTTAGCCGGCTAGCACACTCTTGCAAAATTACCGTAAATGGGCTCAGCCTCTCAGTATGAAGTAGGACCATGTATTAACCTCCCACAAGTCACAATCCGCACCCGTATGTCCTACTCTGGTGTGCAAATTCACCTGGGAGGCCAACGGGGTGGAGCACCAGAGTCAGAGCAATGGCTTGAGCTGAACAAGGCTCCAAACAGTGGATGCTCTCCTGTCTGCCATTCATAGCTAAAATTAACTAGCCCACTGTCACTTGAGTAGAGGTGGTAGTGCTGTTCCCATGACATCTACTTTGTATGGCGGTTCTGAAGTGACCTGTTGTGGTTTGACATCAGAAATAGGAGCTGGTTAAAGTTGAAATGTGGCAGTGGATTGCTGGCAGAAGCGTCAAACTGTGTTTGAGTCAGGTGATGATGAATGCAACTGCTGAAAGCAAAAATAAAATGTGTCTTTGATGATAAGATTGCACGCCATCTGAATTCTTTTAATTGGCAAGTGAAGTTGTGCTTACAAGTAATTTGTTTTGATGAAGGTACAGGATATACATATATTTATATATAAATGTCTGTCTGTCTGTCTGTCTGTCTATTTATCTATCTATCTAAGTAAAATGTAAACATATATTTGAGTGTTTTTGGTCTTGAATTTCTTGTTTATGGCACTGATGTTTTACACCCCTGATTGTTGGCTTTATAAACTTCCCTTAATCTGCCTGTTTTTCATATTTTAGCTTTAGCCTCAGTGTCTTCCAATCGAAAGATCGCAGTGGCAAAAGTGAGGTGAGAAAAAGTTCTCCTAAATGATTATGATGAGGAGGAGCAGGACAGTGTCAAACAATTTCTCCCAGCACTGTCACACCAGCAGCGAGTCTGAGAGGAGGCCGTTGCCATGTCAGCCGTACCTAAGACCAGTTAAGTGCAAATACACACACATCATGAAACCTGACCTTCTCATTTGCCTGCCATATTTCCTCTCCAGTCTGGGTCTTGTACAGCTTTTCTGCCAGAGTGATGCATGAATTTCAAAAGGGCAGATCAGAGAAAGATTCGTGGAATGCGGCAGCCATATTCCACTCATTAATGGAGCCATCATCTCTATTTTTTGCCCCAGAACCAACTTAGCAATGATTTTAATTTGCCTTTTCCATTATTGTCTTATAGCCACAGTCTTTATCTTTCCTCGCTGACTTTCTCTTTAACCTTGAGCTGACCACCTGAGCCGCTAATGACTCGAGCTTGTTGAATAGGGAGAGAGGGGTGGGAAAGAGGACATGACACATGTACAAATTAAAAGAGAGGGAGAGAGAGAGGGGGGAAAGCTTTAAACAGGGTTCAATTGTGTTCTATCTTCAGCCTATGTCCTCTTAATCCCTATGCCCAAGCGCAAATGAATCTGGAAACATCACCTTATCAGGCATGCCTTTCAAATACCCCCTCATCGACTGTCTTACACACACAGAAATAAACAGATATACACACATACACACACATGCACACCATTACGCCTTGCGCTGGTGTATCTGGGCAGAGATTGATTTGCATAATGCGGCCAGAGCAGTGTGTGCGTGAAGCAGACAAGGTCAGGCTATCGGCCACCGTTGCTGCCAGTGTTCACGTCACCCGTGCTGTGATCTCTCCTCTCGTTTCGCCTGCCATTATGTCTGTCGAGCTCTTGATCGTGGGCAACAGTCGGTGAGACAGTGTGGTCTGTGCTGGTGCTTTATTCCACTTATAACAGCCCCAGTGCAGGATGACAGATTGTCTTCACTTTGTCATAGTTACATGTTTATCTGTTCTGTTCTATTGCTGGAATCATGCCATCGTAAAGACCTATTTATGATACTGCAGATTTGATTACATGTAAAATACATTATAAATAAACTGAAATGTTACAAAATCACATACATTTTGTATTTTGATCATGTTTTGCCAGGTGTTTTCTGTCGTTTTCTGCTGTTGTATAATCTGATAATGATATATTGATTGTATTGGCATGGTTTTGATCCTTTAAATAGATACTCACATTCAGGTAAACAATCACATTAGACTGAATTTACTTTAGCTGTAATAAGTGCATAA
>JAZGTK010007570.1:0-18263 GCA_036877625.1 Ambastaia sidthimunki
CGGGTTCAAAAACACCCAGCAGTGATGTTTACAGATAAATGTGCACATGGTTTGTCTTAAAGCATATTAAAAACACCACACAGACTTAAACAACATTAAAAACTTGATTTTCACCAATTGCATTCTTTAATACCGTTTAGACACACACAAATTGAAATAAATTCATATATACACCTCCATATGCATATAATCATACACTCACATAAATATAGTCAAGGTACGTATTTAACGTATATATTTAACTCAGTTCTATTACCTCACACCTGTGAGGAACAGGATGTGCACCCACTGATGAGGGTGTGAGGTAGAGGTTTAATGTGGCCTCAGCTGCCTCGCTGCTCTGTGGGCTGAATTACAAACACACACCTGCTGAATCACATGAGCACCCAGCAGCCAATCACAAACACCGATGGATCAGCCATCACGGGCCAAAAACACACCGAAAGAACAAACCCCACGTTGACCTGGAGGAACACTTTCTAGGTGGTAATGTGTGATGTGTGTTTTTACCAGATGATGGGTTAAAAAAAAGAAAAACCGTCTGTCTGCGGTTCAGATGCAACTGACAGTATTTTGTCAGAACAAAGAGAGAGGCGATTTACAGGAGCCTGTCGGACTGTCTGTTTGGAGTGCTGATGTCCAAACAGTGTGTGTGTGTGTGTGTTTTGTGTGTGTGTATAACATGCTGATGAGTTGGGTGGGGGGGAAATGCCAAGCGCACATCAGGGCCAGTGACGGGCGTAATCAATCTCCCCCCGGGCCATAAATCTCTGGCTGTATTCCTCTGCATCCCTCCATCTTCTCCTCCCTCGCTCTAGAGGAGGCGGAGGAAAAGGGGCATGCTGCCAGCCAGCCGACATGGGAAACAGCGGCACTGTTGGGTAAGCGTGTGATTGGACCATCTGACTATGGTTCAGGCAGCCCGGCCGCCTACAGTCAGTGTTCTAGCAGTTACCCAGTTCTGAGATGCAGAGAAAAATGATTCGATGGTAAAATAAACAGAGAATATCACCATGTTAAGTTTACAGGAAATAACATAAAGTGCGTTGATGGAGTTACATTTACATTTATGCATTTGGTAGATGCTTTTATTCCAAGTAATTTATCAGCGTGTGTTTCCTGGGATTTAAACCTATGTTCTACCAGTAGCACCTAAAAAAGAGAGGAAGTTCATTGATTGCCCTTTGCAGGGTTCAAACCTGCAACCATCTGGTTACCAGCACAGACTTACAACTAAGCACTTCACCGTTTAACATCTGATATCCTTTTACCTAAATCAGGACGTTGAGTTCATGTAAAAGCATTACGTACTTTGATCTTTACTGACAACACATTTGATCTTCAGCCATAAAGCGTTTACAATCAGCTCCAGAACTTTGGTTAATTCGATTAAATTTTACCACAGTTTATTGTGTGGAATATTATGACTTTTCTAGAACCTACCGAGGCCCATGTAGCTTAAAACAAAACTGCACATATTCAGAAGTTTTTCTCCCTTTAAGCAACATTTTTAACCCATCAGCTCTGATTTTAGGGCTTGGTCAAGGCTATGATTTCCTCACACTTCAGATCCAGAAATGCATCTATTTTAGCTAAATCAAGTCATGCTAAAGGGCAACGGTGCACTTTACAGTTCTTGAGGTGACTGTGTAATTAAATGGAAACATAACTACATTCACCTCAGTTAAACGTGTCATTTTATCCAGTCAGTCCAGAGGTGTGCTGTGCTTAATTGACATGAGAAATCAGTTTTAAAGATTGCAGCTCATTGGTAAACATCTCTCTCCTCCGTCCCCTCAATGGTTTTCTGTCACAGCAAGGAAATGGATCGGCCTTTCCTGAGACTCTGTTTCCAAAAATCTGCATGTGAATGCGGGCGGATGATGGGGAGCCGAGGGGAGAATGAGAGAGAGATCGACTCTGGATGGCCCGTCTGTCTGTCAATATTTATTTATAGTATGCAGACATCCGCTACAAAATTGTGTAGCTATATCAGATAACGTTCTTGTGTGAATAAATCAAATCGGCAATAAACTGCGCGAGACTCCGCCACTATAGATGCAACATTTACTGTCGTCTAGCTAAACCCAGCGATGCTAGCGATAGTTCAGTATGATAAATGGCACACGGACAAACGAGTTGTCCAGTGTGTGATGTCACTTCCATGTTTTACCTTAGATACAAACCATAACTCGTAACATTTAATGTTATGAGGTCTGTCACCATATTAAGTTTTGATCGTGGGGTTTATATGCCCTCATTAGGAACAAACATCATATATAACCCATACATGTGCTATTATAAAACTGAGTTTCAAGAAGATATGACTGATTCCTGGCATAATGATAAGGTTGAGAAACACCAAGTATATATAGGCTATAATTATCACCCTGATTATCCCACCGACTGCATGGAAAACGCTCAGAACCTACTGGAGTTACTGGGTTAGGGTGAAAACTATATCCTCTTATAAGGCTTCTTACAGTTATATTAGCTACACTTTCTTCCATTAAATTTTGGATAAGTGGTCGGTCTCCACCTATATTGTCTCTGATAGCCCTAATCTTTAGTCTAAGATCACTACGCTAATACTAAGACCCAGAAATCTCCAACAGAGACATGAAACTCAAGAAAAAGAGGTCTGGCAATATCGTACGTAAGTCAGTTTCCACAATGAAAGTGCTTTTGAATCTGTAACCATATACAGTTGAGGTGGACGTACCCACTTAGTTTGTCTGATGAATGTTGAGATAGCGGGTGAATGAACCTCATGCTGGCCTGAGCCGTCTACAGTTACTGAAGCACACTTCTGTGGGAGCACTAAAAGATCAATAGGCTGAAAAGTGAGGAGAGTATGAGAACAAAAAGAGGTCTAAGTGAGAATTAAAGACAAAAATGAGAAAAGACAAAAAGCATGATGGAAAAAGGAAAAAAGAGAGACATGGATAGAAGTTGATTTCCTGTCTATAAAATCGTTGCTTCTACCCAGAACGTTAGCTACCGTTCTTTAAAAGTTCTCTCAATGGTATCCAAAAATGTTCTTGCAGTAACGTTAGTAGAACTATTTTAAACGTTATATATCATAAAATTTTCATAGAACATTCAAAATAAATGTTTTAAGCTTTTGTTACTTAATCTTAGATTCGTACAACCTAAGATTGTTAGCTGGGAGAGAGAGAGAGAGAGAGAGAGAGAGAGAGAGCTTGTGTTTGTCTGTGAAAACAGAGCAGACGATGGATGGTGGGGGCTTCTTTCCTAATTGAATGGTGACCTGCCGCTCGGTTTGTGTGTGTGTGAGAGAGAGACAGAGAGCCCCATGCAGTGCTTTTAAAAGGCTTGTGCGTGTCCCCTCTTAATAAGCCCAAACAAGTTAATCCAATCGACACACCCAGAGCCCTTTCTTTAGCTTTAACAAGCAGCCACTACAGCCCCCCATAATCCCCTCAAACACACACACACACACACACACACATACACACCCAAATAAAAAGGAATGAAAGACCCCATTAGACAGACAGACAGCGTCCCCGACCCCTTAACTTCAGTACACACACAAACAATCTTGTGTTTTATGAAACCGACGTATGCAGAATCTGTTTAGTTTTCATTTTTAGTTGTTAAACACTATTAATTTTAACCTTTTTTAATATTACAAAATGTTTTAAGATTCAAAAAATGTTTCAAAAAACAAATAAAATTTTAGTAAGTTTTATAGTAGTAATACAATTTTGTATTTTTATTTTTAATTCAGATATCAAAAATATTTGGCACACTGCCACACACACACACACTGGGAGTTCGACATTAAAAACAAAATAACACATCAAGTCCCACTCGCACACAGACACACACACGCGAGACAAGGGCAAACAAAGATGCAAAACACAAACAAACAACCCTGCATTAAGTGACATCTGCAGACAAACACACACACAAACAGTCACAAATCCAACGATTGTTAACAAGACTGGACGCAGACACACATGCACGCAAAGCAGACCCCACGCTTTCTAACAACACAGGCCTGCGGAAACATGAATGCAGGAGAACATAAAACCCACAGAGCAGCACAAAGCGCAAACAGTTCTGCAGACAACAAACAAACAACACGCACGCATGTTTTAACTATACATACAGTCTCATTCAATAACTAACAATATTCACATTCAAACGCCACATCTGCCACACCCATTTAAAACTAAAAGCTGCCTCCACGTGACATTTCATACACACCGATATATATATACCAATATATATATACACCAATCAGGCTTGTATACACACACACACACACAGACATATATTTATATACAGACATACATAATATATTCAAATATATATATATAAAAAAACACAGCTAAACCAAAAAACCTCAGTGCCAACCATCACACTGTTTGTCACAGACATTACACAGGGTCACTGTTTAGGATTAACATAAGATGAAAACAATGGCCCATTCTACACAACACCCCCCACCCCTGAGGGCCTTCATTTGTTAGTGTGAATATTCATGCGTCTTCGCTCCTGTAGTTTGTTAGTTGATTGTTGTGCCGCTTGATCACAGCCTGAGGGTCTTAAGTCTGAAAGATGAGCCGCCATCATCTGAGAAAGTGAGAAAAAACAGACATACAAACACCCGAATCACACCCGGACGTTCAGGAGCAGCGGAAAAAGCTTCATGTACCACCGACAGCTCAAATCGATAGAAAACATTTGAAGGCAAAGAGTTTTATACTCCAACCGTGTCAGTGCTCTCTGAGAACACACTCCGATATCCCACAATGCACTTGGGGGCCTGCTGACCTCAATTTCCCACGAGTCATTACCATCGAGTGAAGAACAATCAATTACTGGGAAAAGCAAATTTCACAAACACAACACAGCATTCAGTCGGGTTCGACTGTAACCTACAACCCTTTTATAATGACTGAAACAAAACCAGTTATCACAAATCAAACATAACGTGAACTATATAGATCAAACCCTGCCTGGGTAAAAAATGCACATAAACACTGTGCACTGTTACTTGTTTCTAATATAACTGTTTGGTTATTAGTACAAACTCATACCAATTCAGTCAAAGACTCTGTAACAGCAACTCATTACTGAGCTGGCAAACAGTTTTTGACTCGCTTAGAATTGGCTGTTTGCTTACTAAGGCAATTGTCCTGACATTAAGCATTTAACAGGAAATCCAGAAATTGTAGTTTAAAAAAAATAATTAAATTAAGCTTAAGCCACAGCAGATTTCATGATTTGATGATCATTGTCAATGTATCTCACTGTAAAAACAGCAGCGTTTTCAGATGCAGTAATCTGATTGGTTCACAACTTTCTCCAAGTTTATCGATTTAGAGATACGTTTTAGCTACGCCAAACTGTGTCTGGGTTTACTTAACCATATATTAGGAATTATTTGTACTCATAGGTCAGCAAAACCTGACAAATCTGAGTGAAACCTCCTTTTGGGGACGTCCTTATTTGTAAAAATGCTGTAAAAATATAGCAAAAAAAGTTTTTTATTTCTTTAAATGCAGAGTTTTTGTTAGGGTGAGACTGTGAGTTAGGTTATATTGCTAGCTGTGTATAAAAACAATAGGATTCTATGGAATGTCCCCTTTTAGACAGACAATTAAACGTGTGTTTGTTGCTTACGAGTCTAAAGTGTGTCCTGCAGAGATCATGTGCTCATTATCTCCTTGTGTCGCTACATGAGGTGTTCCTGAACCAAACAGACTTATGCTCGGCTGACAAAGCTGCTTTGCAAACCAGCAGAACATTTCCAAACACAATCCGACTGCACCTGACACGACTGCCTAATCACAACACAGTCACTGGCTTCCACATCTCACACTGAACGCCGCATGTCTTGGAACTTCAACTGGGGGGGTCTGACAGGGGGTCCACCTATTACTTTAAAAAAATAAGTCATAAACAAATATACATTAAATAAACTTCATCCAAACCTACACTTCAGACTAATTTTAGCTAAAAATGTTTTACTTAAAATGAATATAGTTTTGATGCTTACATCGAAAATTCATAAAAAACTATTGATGTACGTTGAATTACTACTAAATGTTATTATTGAAAGCGCTGAAGCCCGCTGCTGTAGTGATAAGTAGCTTTTTCATCACCGGGCGAGCGGGACAGCCTCACGTGCCGCGTAATGACAGCTCGGTGATCACAAGGTCAAGAGAGGCTCTGGAAATTAATCTGCCACAGAGTTTCGGATCTAATGAGGCAAAGGCCACTTACTCAAGAACACTGTTTATTCTGGGCACAAAACAAACACGAGGCTTAAAATGTCTCGTGCAAGCACTGGAATATAGGTGCATTCATGCAAAACCCTGCTTATGATGAGACACGCCCTTTGACCTTCTCTCTCTCCCACTTCAGAGTGGCACACACACACACACGTCCCCAGACAGAGTTCACATCTTAAATTACCGCCTGGCCTTTTCCTTCTGCGCCTTGCCCTCCTCTTCTGACCCCTTGCCTGCCTGACGGAGAACGGTTCATAATTAAATGTTAATCTAAAAAAAACATTCCCCTCGCTCGCTCGCTCTCTCTCACTCGCTTTCTCTCCCCCACATTTTTTAGGCTGAGATCTAGTTAGATATTGCATTAGCATGAAAAAGCAGGCTGGTAATTGTCTTCATCCAGCAGAGTGATCCGTATAGCTCGGTGAGCAGAGAAATCTAAGGATTAGTTAAAAAAAAAAAAACTCTCCCTCTCTCTCTCTCTCTCTCTCTCTCTGAGCGCAGATGCTGCCCACAGCCACACGGTTTCTGATCAAATTACATTGCAAAGAGGATGTGGCCTTTGGCTTAAAAAATTAAATAAAACAGACCAGCAGGAAACCAAAGCTCACCCTCTGTTTTAACTGCTGAATGCATCCATAAAAACTCTCATCCCTCTAATCTATTAATATGCATTTCTGGTTAAAGTGAGGGAAGGTTTTGGGTCTGCGGTCAAACGTGGTTTTGAGATACACGTGGTGTATTAAAGGGGGTTAGATATCCCTAAATCATGCCTGTGGGCCTACAGTCCTCCTTTAATCCTGCATTTCACAGATTAGCTTTTCCGCTTGTTGAATGCACACTTCAAACACACACACACACACACACACACACACACAATGTTAAAAAGCTAAAAGAAGNGGATTAGTTAAAAAAAAAAAAACTCTCCCTCTCTCTCTCTCTCTCTCTCTCTCTCTCTCTCTGAGCGCAGATGCTGCCCACAGCCACACGGTTTCTGATTAAATTACATTGCAAAGAGGATGTGGCCTTTGGCTTAAAAAATTAAATAAAACAGACCAGCAGGAGACCAAAGCTCACCCTCTGTTTTAACTGCTGAATGCATCCATAAAAACTCTCATCCCTCTAATCTATTATTATGCATTTCTGGTTAAAGTGAGGGAAGGTTTTGGGTCTGCGGTTAAACGTGGTTTTGAGATACACGTGGTGTATTAAAGGGGGTTAGATATCCCTAAATCATGCCTGTGGGCCTACAGCCCTCCTTTAATCCTGCATTTCACAGATTGGCTTTTCCGCTTGTTGAATGCACACTTCAAACACACACACACACACACACAATGTTAAAAAGCTAAAAGAAGTGATACACAACATGGTGTATACAACATTGTCCTCTCAACTTCTCAGTCAGAAACATTTATTCATTCGTTTTGGCTTTATTCCACCACCAACAACAAATACATCAGGAGGAGAAAAAAACATCCCTCAGCTGCCCAACTTCAGCAATAATCTAATATTTTTAAGCTCCTCTATTTCTCTTTACAGTCTTTCTTACACCAAAGCGTTTAGGCAGGAAGCAGTGAGTTTGTCTGCCTCTCTGGATTAATGGCAGCATCAGGGTGGAAGTTAAGGACCGACAACTGACTCTCTTCAAGCAGAACTCAACACGCAATTAGCTGCAACCATCGTACCATGAAACCCACCACAAAGCTGCTCAGTTTACAGTTTGCATAGGAAATAACAGGGCAGAAAGATGGTTCACATTTGTGGTACAGAAACCCAATGCTGGTGGACCTTGGGAAGCGTTTTGCCTTTGATGATTCTTAAATGTATCCTAAACAGATATTAGCTGTGTCCGCCCTCATCCCCTATATATATAGTGCACTATATAGGACGTTGGCCATTTTGTAGTGTTGTCCAAATTCAACTCATTCTCTACATCCGTTCACTAGTTTTACCCAAAATGCACCACTGCGAGACGGCCACCTGACTAGAATCAGAGCACTGACAGTGAACGCCCTGAAATTTTCATAAAATTGTGTGTTCTGTCTTGTTGACAGTTATTTTCTACTTTTGAAAGAAAACATTAAATGAATGTGACAGACAGCATAGATATAAGCATAACAAGCATTTGTTTTGGTCTCTCTATCATCGTGACAAATTTATATTATCATATTATCAACGTGACAAATTTGACGAGAAAATAAACTTTACCGTTTAATGATACAATCTGCCACAGTACAGGTGTAATATTTATGACAAAAATGTCCGTGACAGTATTCTCTGACGCGTGGTGTTTTCCGTCAGTGTCTGAAATCGCTCGCTCTCTTCTGTTCACTAGCGAACTCAAATGTCATTTGATTTATACCGAATATTGAAGAATGAACGCGTGAGAGATTTCAGACACTGCAATTTACATTTAGGCATTTGCAGACGCGTTTTAGGCCGAAAAAGGATCCGTTTGTGTGGAAAGTGCAGTGAGCTTCCCTGTACGCGTCCTGTCGGTGAGGTAAGCGGAGCTGATGAGAGATTGGCAGATTGAGTGTACAGGATACGGGTGAAAAGACTTTGTGTGGGGATATACGACTCTTCTTCTGATCGGCAGTCCCTGACCTTCTGATGCAACGCTCCTTAACTTCCTCATTAAACTGTCACACGGCCTGCCAAAAGCAAACCAGAGCTCAAAACATATCTCCCTGCCATTCAACCACACCAGCGTCCTCCTATGAAGAGACAATCGAACCGTGGGCCGTCAGGATCACCTTTCAGCCTCTCGTATTGCCCGGCCTCAGAAAATCTGCTCAGTATTGGCAATGATTAAACCAGTCGTCTCGTCTGGTTATAGACAGTCTGTCTGCGACAATCATACCCTATTTGAATAATAAGATAGTCCATCTCCTTCTCTCTTCCTGTTTCCCCTCTATATGCCCCCCCCCACCCTTCCTGGTCATGTCTCTGATAGACATTAATTCCAGTTTCATCCATAAAGCCAAGCTCATGCATATTTAACAGAATCTATTACTTTAGGATTAAATTATAAAAGACTGTCCCTCTTAAATTTTTTAATAGTTTGCATAATTGGTTGCAGGCCTTGAAATGAACTTAAAAAAACCCAGTTTATTAATGGAAAAAAACATGGCAGAGCACGCAAAAGCCACAGAATGGACTTCAGCTGTCCCTGTATGTGTATGTACAGACACAACAAACAAAAAGTTAAATCAGAGCTTAAGATCTGCAGGAGGTAAACAGAACTGACCTAATATGAACAGGTTATTGGTTTAACTGGTTCCTGAAGATTGACCTGAAGGCCCCTCACAAAGATGAGTTCCTGTAGCTCAGTGGGTACATCACTGTGTTAGCAGCACAAAGTCATGGGTTTGAGTCCTAGGGAACACACATACTGATAAATTGTATAGCTTAAATACATTGTAAATTGAATTGGATCAAAGCACTTGCTGTCATTCTCAAGTGAAATTTAGATGACAAATGATAAATTAAGCCTAAAAAAAGTTATACAAGCGAGTTTAACATTCCACTTTGTTTACGTTAGTGTCGGGAAGTTTACACTGATAACTTCCAGCATCAAAGTGATTCATTTTCAGTGCATTTCTTACGTACAGGAATGTGAATGCACTAATTTGGTTTGGATAGTTTCATAAACAAAAATAACATTTGGTCAGCAGAAAACACAACACGATGCATCAGAGTTTGGCACACTTCCACCGTCTCGCGTGTTGTTTAGCCGTCTGCTAAACAAGCCCTGGCAAAACTTTCGAAATGCAAAGCGCCTGACACGGCATTTCCTAAAAAAACCTCAAAGAGAAACCGCAGTATGTCAGTCCCCCAAATTAGCGCTCTGAGGTGCTCCCAGAGGTCGCCCGTCCCGCTGGTGTGTGTGTTTGGGGGGTATTTCACAGTGTATAAATTATTAAGAGTACATGCAAGGCCGTTGCGCTAAGCAGCCAGCCCGGTTATTCACAGCTCTGTCAGGACGCCGGCGTCTGAGGCCCCGCGCGCTCCTATCAGATCATTCCTCACCGCCGATAGACGATTTACTACGCAAGCCTTTTCCAATTTATTCATTGTGCTGTCACTGCAGTTTCTGCCGGCGCTAAAAGCCGTCTCTGCTCTCGACTGAAAGAACCTTTGAGCCGTGTCTGTTTGGACACACAAAGACACACACACCTGCTGATGCTCCCTCTTTAGTGTGGACTAAGACAAACACTGTCTGTTTAAATCTTCTTAATTGAGAGTAAAAGAGAAGATGGAGGAGAACCCAGGAGACAGGAAAGGCAGATGTCCCTATCCAGTCTCTCCCTCTCTCTCTTTCGCTCACTCGGCTACTAAAATGGTGCGATAAAAGCATGTTAGGTGGGAATGGCACACAGAGACAGCAAACACCAATTCGCCTTGTCTCAAATTAGCTCAGGGCTGGCTCGAGGAGATAGCCACTGAGTGCTTCCATTAAGAGCAAACAAAACCCTCTGTGACCACTAAGGTTCTCTCCTCACCAATGCTGCAGAGACACAAAAGTACCCAAATTTCTTCCAGGAACACTAAGAGTTTGTCTGGACGGTTCTGAAAAAATAGAATTAGCAAGATGCTGCAGTGTTATTATTCTGAAAAGGAGGAACGCAATGTCTTTCTTGCAAAAGTCCTGCCTACTAGTACAAAGAGCCAATCGGCAATCGCTAAATATTCTATGGGGGAGGGACTCTGTACAGTGTTGTAAGCAACTTGACAGGAGACATCTTTAAAAGGACTTAAGGAAACTCATGTCATTCCTTATAACAAATACCTGATACCACAGTTTCTGATAACCAACTAGAGCAGTTTAAACCAGCTAATGCCAGCAAAATAATCATAGGTTGGTTTAAGATGTTTTTAACAGGTAATGCATGATACAGTGTAGTTACAGTTAGGAAAAAAAGCTTGTTTTCATAATCTTTCATCAAAATGTAATAACTTCTTCCACCTCTGAAATCCTGTTTCTGCTGATGCAACACTGCGTGGGCAGGAAAAATATAATAGTTTGGTTTTTACAATCCAATCAAGTCTTGGATAAAATTCTGTTCCTCCCCCCATATTATTTGCCACTGAACATCCTTTTCATTCAGAAATATCACTGCTGGATGTTTTCTTTTAAAGTGCCCTTGCTTAAACGGTTAATTTACCCAAAAACAGAAGTCCAGTTGCCACCCGCATGTTACTCCAAACCTTTATGACTTTCTGTGGAAATTGTTTTCTGTGAAAATAATGTTGACACTGCTTTGTTTTCCACACAAGAAAAGTGAAGCTGTCAGTCTTTCTGGCTAACATCTACTTTCGTGCTTTGAGAAAAAAAGTCATATGGGCTTACAATGACTTGAGGGCGAGTAAATGACAATTTATTTTATTTATGGGTGTACTAACCTGCTATTGGCACAAAGCTGGTGAACTCAACCTTAAAAATTGTTTTCCTGTAAGGACAAAAAGGTACAGAAGGTACAAAAAACTGAATAGTTGCCATCATGCTATTTATTTAAAATATTTCTGGCATTTAGCACCAAATAATCTCAGCCTCAGACATCACGCCCACTGTCAGCTGAACGTCTAATGCACACTTCAGGAGTTTCAAAGCAGTCATCTGATTGGTTAAAATCTACTGGATGTCTGTAAACCTGTGGGCTGTGTTCTTTAACTGCCTGTCTGGAAACATAAAACTGAACAAAGCGAATTATGATTGGTTGCTTTACATGCGATTCAAACGGCCTCTTGGGCAGTCCTTGTCCAACAAACGTTTGAGTCCAGACCTTCTGTCATTCTGAAGGTCTGGCTACATGAGACCTAACCTTGCTGCTGGATATGAGTCTCTTTGATTAGTGGCTTTAATGAGCCACACAATTAGATATGAGGTAATAAAGGGCTCGTTTAGGAGCAGTGGGGTCTCAAACGACTAAACTGTTAGTTAATGGAGATTTACATGACAAGATGCTGCGGCAGGAGCTAACAGCCATGGAGAACAGAACTAAAGCAATAAGACACTGAAAGATAAGAGATGTTGACAGGCAGCCCTGACATTAAGCATTTTTTGTCTCTTCTGTCAGCATGATGGCAAGTTAAAAGCGTTTTTGTTGGGTTTTAAAAAACGGAGGTTGAAAAAATATAGCAGTGGCCATGAGAGACATGAAAAGGTACAAGCTGACCTGAGAGTCCCTGAGCTCGAGAGGCTGAGGCCACAGTTTCTGTCCTTCATGTGAATCCAATGCACTTAAATATCAGCAGAGAAATCTTACCAAGGACCCAAATCCCTTTCACAGAGCACTGATGAAGTCAAAGCAGCTGTCACAACAACAGTATACACACACACACACACACACACACACACATACTGATCACACACACATTACATTAAACACACATTACACACACACACACACAGATCACACACACACACACACATCACATTACATTACACACACACACAAACACAATTATATTTTTGTCTGCAATAATAATTTTTTAATAATAATTTAAGCACACAGCTTTAGATAAAATGATTTTTAAGATGATAAAAAGTGTTTCCAAACTTAGTAGTTTAAACACATATATACATAAATACACTAATCAGAACAAAGCAGCTGTCACAACAACAGTGCACACACACACACACACACACACACATTACATATTTATATATACACACATACATACATATTGTTGCTGTCAGGCAGAAACCGCTGCCCACCAATACAGCTTCTTTTCAGGAAATGGAAAAAAAACACTTTTAATAATTAAACACTCTCTTGTCAAAGTTGATTTTGTGGCTTTACACATGGTCAGACACGTGCATGTGTCATTGTAATATTAACATTTTACAAAATTCAAGCTCAAATGCACTTATGAGGTTTATAAATGTCAGACATATGTGTTTTATCCTTCACTAGAACGGTTTGTTGTAACTATGTGGGTGTGTTTTAAAAAAAACACCTATATTGCTTAAATATTTGCAAAACTCACATACAAATGTGGAAAGTGACCAATACTCATGAGTTCTGCAAAATATAAAAATGATGAAATATGGAGGTTTCAATCTGACAGTGACTATATACATTGTATGTATGTATGTACACACACACACCTTCACAACACATACACACAAACTTTGACATAATTGTTAATATGTCCACCTGACATTGGTTAAGGGAAGAAATACTCATTACATTTTGATTAAAGACAATTTATATACTCGCTCTGTTGAGTCGTTAGAAACCAGACCAGAAGCATTTAGTTAGAAGTTAAACAGGGTGGATTTTGTTTTCACGTGTCTTAGCTGAAATATAATAGCGTCGTTTTAATCAGTCCAAACACAAATACAGACCTCAGTGTCCTAAAGGAGATTTCAGCTGCCCGGTCAAATCTGGAGCTTCTCCAGTGTCTCGCATGAAGAATGATGTCAACTGTGTAACTATCTCAGATGTCCCTATGAAAGCCCTGCTCCAGACTTTCTCTCTCAATAGGGGCGGTCTGAAAAGGGTGAGATGAGAGATAGATGTGCTCAGAGCCTGGGTGTCTGGCCCTCATATAAGAGAGACAGCCAAAATACCCAGAGAGGACACAGTTTGTGCGGGGGACAAGGTGACCCTGTCTCCCGGGAGTCTGTGAAATGACACAATAGATGCCTCTCATCTCCACACACACACACGCAGGCCAGCTGATCACTGGGCTGGGGAGGGAGGCAGAGCAGAGGCTGGTGGGGGTGGCTGGTGGGGCTGCCCCACCCTCCAACCCCATTCAGGCAGAACCCGGCGACAAGCCCCCAGCATACACCCCACAGACATGCTGCATTCCACCCTCTGCCCGAAGCCCAGGCTACAGGACCAACAGATGGGGCGGCTATTGATCGAACGGCTCGCGCCCTCCCCACTCGCCACATCCGTCCCCCGAGGAAACAAAGGGCTGGGGAAGTCAAGAGAGACGCCTGAATACAGGGAGCAGATACAGGGCGGACGGAAGGGTGGGCAAGCGGGGGGCAGAAATGCTTGCATACAGCTGAGCTATGCAGCAAGTGTCTGGGGTTTTGGAGAGCGGAGGCATTTCAAAGCATGGAACGCACTTTTATGATCCAGACAAAGCACACGAGATCAGCCACGTCTGTTTGTTCAGACGTAATGGACAGTAAACACTGCTGGCGGAGATGAAACAACAGACCGACAGACAGAGGAGCATCAAAACAAACAGCTTCTTTTATCACCAAGCTGGGAAACTTCACAAACATTGAGGCAAATAAATTGTTTGGTTAGAAAATAGATCAATATTACAATATGATTAAATGTAAACCTCCAACACAATACCAGCATTCACGTAACTTTCAACCAATAAATTTCATTACTTTTACGTATCAAGAACGACTGGGCAAGTATTTTTAAAGATACTTATTTCTTTAAAAAATTTATTTTCTACCTGATGAAAACGTTACATTTACATTACATGTATGCATTTGGCAAATGCTTTTATGCAAAGCAACTTACAGTACATTAAAGTTACACATCTTCCCCTGCGAATCACAACCTTTGTGATGCTAACAATGTTCAACCGGCTACAGAATATAGACACGCTTAACAAACAGAGCCACAAAAAATGAAGTATATTTACTACAAAATTAGTTTTCCAGGCCTAGAAATGAAATCATTATTTTTTATTTTTCCATAACCAATAAAAGCCTCACCTCCATGTTTAATATGTTTGATTACCACCCAATGAAACCCCAAAAAATAAATCCCAGCCAACATTATTCCACCCTAAATATTCTGTTTTAATGAGGAAAACATCACATTATTTAAGCTAAATGAGTTTTGCAGTAACACGTCATGTTGTCTTTGAATAACTTCCGTGCGCCGTATGAAAGCTCATGTCTGCACAGCGGCAGACGTTTAGGAAAGTGTAGCTGATAGATTGTCTAGCTGTGCTCATTTAACTTCCTTTCTCTTTCATTTTTCGCTCTCTCTAAAGAAAATACGGAAAAAAAACATGTGCCACTACCCTGAACCTTCGGTAACCAATGGAGACACTGCAGGAGAAGTTTTCTGGAGGAGAAAGTCAATAGAGCTTCATCCCTGAGCAGGTCGTGGGAGAAACCCCTATCGGGTAGCGAGACGCTGTGTTTCATTGCACCCAGCTGACCCTGTCTGGACCTCTCTGCCCACGGATCGAATTTCCTCAGGTGGGGACCTGAACACCTCACCCTAATTGGTAGAAGAGGGCTGAGGGGAGACGAGGGCATCAGGACAAAACAAAGCAGTTCCAGGTAGAGCTGCAACTGGAAAGCTCCTGAGAAGCGATTAGCTTTCTACCTTCCGATGAGACGCCTGACCTGGCGTCACTCCGTGGGGACCGATCCTGCAATTAGTGCACGGCAAGTCACTCTCAATAAAAAAACTGTCTGCTAAATGCCAAACAACCAATTAAAAGAAACACATTTGAGCTAATATTAATAACCCTGCTATGCAAACAATAAAAATCGTGTTTATCAGAGACTCTCTGCGTGTTTTTTCTTAAATCAGTAGTCTGACACTTTTTAAGCCTCCTAAAAAGACACTTCATGAACAGCTTCTGCTGGTTCTCTGATAAACTCTGTGGCTCTGCTTTGGAAGCGTGGATGAAAGGTTAGCATTGATTTCTCACATTAGCATTGATTTATTTTTTGACACTAATATATGAAAACACAGAAAACTAAATATGAGAACATAGAAAATTATTTTTACATAATTAGTGCAGATTGTAAAGGCAAGCTAAGCTTCACGATAGCTCACGCTAAAGACAAACTCCTGAGAGTTAACTAAGTGTTAAACTTTGACCATTGGTGTTACAGACATGAGAAAATTATGCAGCCCTTTCAGAAGAGCTATGCTGATACTTCTCTGTGGATTAGAATATTAAAAATCTGGAATACCCTAGCGACCACCCAGCATAAGGGAATGTTCTCTGAAAGTTCTTAAAAAACGTTTTTGTAGTAACAATAGGAGATCTTTTTTTGTTATATATCAAATATCAAAAAAGTTTTTTCAGGTTGATAGTGAAACGTTTTAAAAACATTAAAGGATAAAACATTTGAAAAACGTTCTTTAACTGTTAAGCAATAATGTTAATACAACATCTAAAACTGGATGTTTTGAACATTCCAAGAACATTCAAACTAAAAAAAATAATTACATTTTTGTTACTTTTCTGAAACATTTTTACAACCTAAAACTGTTAGCTGGGCACCTGGCGATCACTCAGAACACCCTAGCGACCACACAGCAGCTCCTTGGCAACCACATATATAAAAACAGTTTGACAGTTATGCACAGACAAGTAAAAATCTAGTTGTAACAGCTCAGTTACTGGAGGGTTCTTAGTTCACATTCCTCACAGGACAGATGGGATGTTATTGCCTGCGAGCGAGGTTGGCTGTAATGTGCTTGTTTTTCCACTGCTGTTTGCCCTTCAGCAAATGAACTCACATGATTTGCTTCAGGGGTGCCCGAACACAGCGACTCTGTCCGCGGGCCTAAACCCGTGACCCCAGAGCGACGACCTTTGGAAGAGCACAGACAACCTTGTGACCTTTCTCTAATAAAATAAAGGTTAAAAAATAACTCTTTCCTGACAAGAAACACACACCCCGTGACACCAAACAGACTAGCAGGATAGATGAGATGAGAGGCGGGCGAGCGGAGGACCGTAGGGATATTGGGTAAATCCGGACAGCCCGATTTCACAATCGGCTCGCCATCTGCGCGTCACTCCTCTTTCGCCCACTCTGATAGATTAGATTTCTAATATTGTGTTTGTTCAGAAAGCTTTGGTTTCACTTTTACAAAGAGAACAAGCCTGTTCCGTCCCCCCCAACATTTCAGAGTGGTCTCCGCAGAGCGCTCTCAGATTCCTGAACACAATGCTGCTCAGGTCTGGCTCGGATTTAAAAGATTAATAGCCCTCTGTCGTGACAGAAATGCAATCGTCGAGTTTTCCGTGACAGAGGGGGGAGGGAACGTGCAAAAAAACACAAGTGTGAAAACTGAAAGAGAACAACTATTGTCCGCGGTCACAAACGCAGCTGATGAGGACTGATTGCTATCGCGAGTCTCTCAAGTTTGCCTGTCAGTCAAAGCCGGTGACATCAATGGGGCGAATTTGAATGATAAAACGGAAAGTCACCCGAGGCGGCGTTTCGCTTGTCATCGGGGTTAGCGAACGTGTCGTCGTGAAAAGTAGGGGAGGGGAGACGTTTTCACACAACTCCAGTTTTGCCGAGACGCTGCATCTATGTCCTTCAATCACTACACAAAGCGTTAGCAACGAACGTCTGCTTAACAATTCCCGTTTCAATACCCAGCGCGAGTCTGTCACTCGCACGCGAGAGAGAACAGAACGGCTCGCGTAAGCGACGCTCAATGGAAGAGTTTTGAGGCTTGTCTCTGCTCCATCGGTGTGGATCAATCAAGAGCTCTCCAATAACCAGCAGCTGTCACTGTACACGAAACATCAATCAAACGTCATTCATAAACGAGGATCATAATTAAACCATTAGAAATGAACGTACGAAAGTTTGCGATTCATGTGGGACCAATCAAAAGTATACTTTAATCATAAGATCCCAACCATACAAGTACATTTCTTTCACCCTGTCAATTAAGAACAAACTTTAGAGCTACGAAGAGCAAAAGTCCTTCTAAACAAATCAGTGGTTAAACGTCTAGAGGAAATGATGTAAAAGTGTATCTTAAATGTTTGATGCGCAATGATTTTGGGGCCAAAAACAGTAAGACAGAAAGAGTGATAAAGAAAGAGAGAGAGAAAGAAAGAACATTTGGAACAGCTGTTCTCGCTCTACAGTCTCTTCCCAAGAGAAATTTTCCTCCGGTCTCTCTCACTTCTTTTCAAACAGAAGACCTGAAAGCTTTTCTTCTCATATCAGAAAAATAACTGCTTCAACACGGGTCCATTCAGCCCGATTCTCCATCTACTACACTAGTACCTCCA
>JAZGTK010007571.1:0-19234 GCA_036877625.1 Ambastaia sidthimunki
ACCACAAAACTGAAAGGGCTGCTTGCGCAGTGACATCATAACCACATGATACAGAGTCATTAGACAGGCAGCAGAAAAGACACAACATGAACAAAAAGATTTTGACTGGGGGATCCTGCTAAAAGAATCTTGACAACTGGAATTCCCCTCTTCTTGCGCAATATAGTATAAAATGTTTTGTATACTTTTCAGTGTCTTGATACCAAGATCAATTCAATTTTATTTATATAATGCTTTTTACAATATTGCATTGCTTCAAAGCAGCTTTACGTGTAATAAAAAAAATAAAACACAGAAAACTAAAAAATTGCCAAACAGCCAGATGAGAATTGTTACAGGAACAGGGTCCAACCTTCTGCTGACTTTTCAACTTTTTTATTATTCTTACAGTACTGTAGGGTGTCTTTTTGTGAATTGCATTAAAAAAGAGATTTTTGATGAGACTTTTTTTTTATATTTCCCTTGAGTTGAATTTCATAAATGCTCATTTTCATCTATAGATTTTTAAGGCCAGAAACAACAGTTGGGTACAAGCCCTAAATATTAAAACTTGTAAGATAATCAAACTTTTACATCACTTTGTGTGATGTGTATAGTGACTTCCAGGAATTAGGACTTGACATTTTGACATATGGCTGGTTTCAAACAGGTTGTGTAAGCAGAGTGTAAGCAGCTCATGTTTTTTGCGCCCATGTTAACAGGTTAGAGTATTTACACCTATAGGTGGGTTCAGTGCAGCGTCTATTTTTGCTGCGCTGCTAACGCACTATTAAAATGACATTACACTGTTTATAGTCAAAATGCACATAGATCAACACAAAAAATTGGAAACAAAAAATATTAAAAATATTAAATTATGTGATCCCTTTTGTGTTTTAAACAGTCACAATAACTTTAAGCAAATTTAAATGAAAACATATCTAAAAACACACTGTTGTACACTACAAAATCTAGTTTAAAGATTAATAATACTTTTATCATGACAAACACACACAGCATGTTATATGTTTATATAGTATATGTGTGAGTGAAACACTATTATAAATGGATAAAGTGTATTAGGTAACTCACACTACACAGACAGCGAAAATAATAAATGTGGTGTGGATAAAACAACCTTTTTGAAGAGAAAGAATAATGCAGTAACGTTGCAACAAAATAATGCAATACAAACGGTTAATGCGATTGTTGTATTGGCGGTGTGCAGACAGCAGTGGTTCAGCTGCAAATGCTGTCAGTGTAAAAGCACAAGGGGTGAGTGCTCTGCGCTGCTTGTGCACAGCTGATATCTGTGAAACAGACCTAATGTTGAAGCATTAGGTGTTTTACTGTTTTAAAACCTGATTATCTGCAGGGATATCTGTGAGGCTGTCTTAGATGTATTGTGTGACGACAACTGCCCTCGCCAAAGCAAACAAGGGGTCTCTGATTAGTTCGGTGACAGCTTCTTGGCAACCGCCTGGAGACTGTTCGGTCAACCTGATTTTGCTTACAGATTCTGCTTACAAACCTTGTTTACAGCTGACCATCTGCTCTTGGTAAGACCGGGCCATATCCTGTACGTTTCACCCATCAGCTTTAGTTCTAAGACTGGGAAGCATAACGGTTATGCTACAGGTACAACAGAAGGTCAATGTAATGTACTGTAATGTAAAATACTCAGGGGTGGCTGGCTGAAAAGGAAATTACTGCCACATTAAACTGAATGTAGCTTAAAATTTCTTGTATAGACCACTGCATTTTCTAAAAATGTTGTTCAAAATCTGGAGTCTAAACCACAGATGGTGTTCCAAATTTGTGATTAATGTGTCATACGTTTAAATAAAACTTGGAATGTTGAGGCGGATGAAGATGCAGAATTGATTAAAATGATTTGACTCTGGCTTGGAGAGGGTGGAGCCTGTGGTCATGTGTCTTCATTTGATGAACATCCTCTTAATCATTATGTGATGGGAGCTGCAGTATTACATCACTGTATAGAATGCGTAAGGGGCTTCATGACAAATGGTTAAAAGATCATTAAAGCTTGTCGATTGCAGAATGTAACTACATGTGCATTAGCCAAGCAAACTCAATAGAAAATTGAGTTTCATAGTCTTACCTGCTGCTCAGAAACTCTTGTAGCCTCTTGCAGTAAAAACCATTAATGCATTAGCATTTTCTCAACCATCATAATTCTGCCACATAACTGCGTCTCTAATGGTAAACTAGACATGCCTATTTACAGTGCTGTGGCAGTTGTGACTAGCTGTCTTAAAGATGTTACAGGACATCAAGGTTGGAAATATGAGATCTTGTTGATTTTAATGTCATCTTTAATCCCAACAAAGATTGACAGTATTCTCCAAATTTATGCTTTTGACACTATTCAAGGTGCCTTCTGTAGTTCAATAGCCTCATAATGACACTTTTGAAGAAATAAATAATTATAGTGGCTGTCCTTAAGAATGACATTAACTTCAGGGTTTTCAGTGATAGCTGCAGATAAACAGGCAGCTGTATCCACAAGCATGGCATTAACTTCCACTTTGATCAGTTTCTTTGTTTCTCTTGGCCTCCATGTGGCATGTTTTAGCGAATGGCGCGTCGCTCCTTTATGCAGAAGAACAGCCCCCTTATTTAAATGACAATGTGAGCTTGTCAGCTGTGATTGGACACAGGAGATGTTAGGCTTAAATTATCCTGGACTCACAATTAGACTTGGCATTATGGAACAAACATCTCCCAAATCGTTTGATTAGTTGAAGTCATATTAAAATATGTAGCATCGTTTTCAAATGTCCTGCAGTCATCTGTGGTTTGGCTACTGTTGCTTTTCTGCCCACATTTTAGTTGCCTCCGCTTGATCCGCGTTGTTCCAGGAATAAATATGAAATAGTCATCTTTCTCTTACACATAAGGCTCTTGACATCTATGATCTCTAGTTTTCCTTTTTTCCTGTTTCAAATCGTTGAGATTTTTCTGGCAGTTGTACATGAATAGGCCCTTTGAAGAAGCGTGGGTTCCCTAATCATAGAAGCCCTTGTAGAATGAAGTTATTTTGGTTGTCACTCGTTCCTTAGCTGAATGAAACAGATGTAACTGAGAAAAAGACAAATATACACTGTTTATGAGTGCACAACGTGTGTAGTATTTCTGCATCTAGAGAAGTGTTTCTTTAGCTTGAGTAAGCAGCTAAAGTACTGGAGAGGGTATTTATGGCTGACAGAGTTTGAGTCAGAGCGGCACTGATGCTGAATGGAATGTGACCTGTTCTCCATGAGGGCCCTGTGACCTGGATTCTGCATTAATGCATTTGAATGTCTTTATTTATATGCGGATGTGTATGTCAGTATGTATGTGTGAGCTGCTGTGAATGCATTTTTATAACATAACATGCATAAAATGGATATTGACAACCTATTTTATTGAAGGGCTGTAGCTCAACTGGTAGAGCATTGAATAAATATAATGTAAATATTTTATGTAATGTGGTATAATTCCAGGTAAAACAGAATAAGACAGAATATCTGGAATTTAATTGGATAATTAATTAAATGTGAATTGTTAGCCAATCCTAGTTTGAAGTTAATTTATTTACATTTACATTTATTAATTTGGTAGATGCTTTTATCCAAAGCGATTTGTGAATTCAAAGTAGACATTTTTATCAGTATTTGTGTTCCCTGGGATTAAACCCACAACCTTTGCGCTGCTAACGCAATGCTCTATTAATTGAGCTACAGGAACACCCGTGTATGGTGAGCTGCTTACAATCACTAAATAACTAATTGTTAACCATAACCATAAACAAAAGCTTATGTAACCTGGGCGATTATAGGTTAAAGGGCGAATTATTCTGTTTTGAGGTTGTTCCACCTTTTCGCGGCCCGAGTCACAGGAAGTCCTCGACTGCGATTTGCATTAATCCATGTTCTGTAGCAGAAAAGCTTTATGGCTCCTCCCCATCTGCACATGGGCATCCCTGCCTCACTTTCTAACCTCTTACTCTGAAGCTCAGAAATGGAAAACCATGTGAAACCTGTGTAATCACCTCAATTACAAATAATTACTGCTGAAAGTCGCACTGAAATGGTAATTAAAGCAGATCGCTCTGCAGGTGTCCTGTATTTTCTCTGAGGCAGCCCCATTTATTGATACCAATTGCATTTTTTCCCTGTAGCACATGGTCATTACCTCACAGATTCCAGGGCTTTGCTGTATCCATGACTTTATAAGGGTATTTTTCCAGCTTCTCAACCTCCTCTTGATGCTAATATACCGCCACATACTCACAACACATTCCCAGACGGGAGAAATGGTTTCGGGTGATCACTGCCCCTGCTCAGCTCCTCTGCTTTAGTCCTACAGCAGATGATGACTAAACAAGCCAGGGGAGTGATGTCACTGTATTCTAGCTGCAGGTCAACCCTCTGGGGTGTCTGGCCAACTTGAACAACTTTGGTTTTATATCTATTGGTACCTTTCTGAGGTACTTCTGAGATAGTTTAGGAATTCAGCATATAGCGAATGTCCAAAATCCTTTATCACCAGATTTTCAGACAGGCTACTCCTAATTACAGGCTGTAGACAGCCAGTGATGTGAAGTTTTCTTAATTTTCTCAATATGTTTATTAAACATAAGCACAATGTAAGGTATGTTAATCCAGGAAGAGCTCAAGCTGATCTTCTGAATGACTGATGTTATTTTCTTCCTGAAGAAATTTTGTCTTGGCTGTCCATCATTGTCTGAATTCATCGGAATCATCTGCCTAGGAACTCCATGTGACACAGTCATCATTTATTATTCCTGCAGGAAACTTCATGCATTTTGGTTTATTCACACACTCTGTCAGTTTGAAGTGATGCTGAGGGATGCTGCTCCTGTGTTCATATTTATTTTGGAGAATAGAATCACTATTCAGAAGCTCATACTTTCAAGTCAACACGGTCTGTTCCACATATCCTGTTTCGCCATAAATATGAGCCAGTATAGCAAAATAGATCACTTCACTGCTAGTAGATTTTAAAGGGTTCAGTTTAATGCATTAAGTTCACAATGATTTTAAATAATTGTAACAAATTTTACACTATAGTTATAGTTATAATTCTTAAGTCACATTCTTAAGTTACATTCTTAAGACTGACATTAATCACTGTTCACTTCTGTGTTATTAAAGTTTGATCCAGTACTTCCAGAAAACTAACCTGCAGCCCTCAGCAAATTTTAAGTCAACTTTCCTTCTCTATAAGGAACGTTATGTAATGATGTGGAGCAACTAGGTTTTGTGATCATCTCTGAAGGAGAATGTGTCATAGTCAGCAAGAAACTTTTCCACCCATAATGTTTTTGGCAAATGTTTTTCCATATGTGTGACAAATAAGATCCGCTTAGTTAAAAGCACTTCTTCAGGAATCACGGTGCATCTGGATCGGTCTGGAATGATCATTACTTGAGTGAGATGCTGTTTTTATTATTGTGCCTCTGCAATGGTCACAGTCTGATTTTTGTGCGTTACACAGCTGCTGGCTGTTCCAGAACATTAGCAGATAAATCTGCAATACATTCACAGTCTTGCAGAAAATTATGGCAGCTCAGCCATTTTAGGTGCTGCACAGTTACAGTATTCCCCAATGTATTATATGGGAATTTTTGGTTACCATGACAACAGTGCTATATCTCGCATATCCTGATATTCTGTGTACCTCTGCATATAAATTGTCACACCTGTTTTCACTTTGAAGGCCTTAAATAATCATAAAGTAATTGTTTATATTGAAATCTTTCCCACATACTGTACACAAAATAGGCTACTCCATTCTGACACATCCAGTCTGTGACTGCATCACTTTTAACCGGACATGACTGACAAAACAACACTAAAACAACAATCTAAGCAAACACAAACACTCAAATACTGTGGCCAAATGAACATGACCTACTTGTACTGGCCACAAGAGCAGTTATTCAGTCTGTAATTTGGTCAAAATGATGGGGACATTCCACTCTATTCAATCACAGCAGTGTTTTCACTAAACACAGGGCAAACACACTGACACTGGTGTGGTATTGTTTTATCTGTTCAACAAAGGGCGCCAGGGTTTATATTTTTAACACTTTTCATTAATGCCTGTTTAGAATGTATGTGTATCTGTAAAGATCTGTGAAGTTGGCACTCTGTATAATTAAATCAAGATTAAACTGTAAAAAAGCTTGTGCTACTTTGGTTTCTGGGATATTAAGCATTATGTTTTTGATCATGTGACATCATTTGTTACATCATCTGCCTAACTCAGCATCCCTGGGAAAGCTGCTCTCTTGCATACAGTGATGGTGGATGGTGACCAAAAGCTGCACACATGACAAAAAAGGCACCATAAAACCATCATTCAAGTAGCTCATTCGATTCTTGCGTGATTCTTGCGTGATATCTTGCTTGACATCCCTGGTCACCGTTCACTTACATTGTATGTATAGTGTAACTTTGACATTCTTTTCTGTTGTACAGAGAAAAATTGTCTTATTTATTTGAGTACCAATTTTGTTTTGTTAGTGTATAATGTTTGATGTCACAGACAAATCCAGTATGAATGTTACATTTTGTGGAACAAACAAAAAGGGTGTAATTTAGTTTATAATATCACCTAAAATGATGCCGTTGGCCTCACAAGTGTATGAAATTCAGATGACCATACAAAATTGGTTCAGAAACACAGATTGTCTGCAAGACACACTTTAAAGTGGTGTGTGTCTGTCTTGGTGTGTGGAATTGAGTACTCTAATACTGGTAACACACTATTGTGTGTGTGGACCACTGTGAAACATCCTAATGCTGTGAGCAAAGTGTACAGAATGAACGCTGCCCTCTGGCAGAAAGACACTGGTGAACCAGCATCACCATGGTAACGGCAGGGATGCTGTTGACTGTCCTAATGATGCACTGTTGGGAGTAAAGGAGAGGGCAAGCTTTAACTTGTTTGAAGTGAGGGTTTGTGGGACAGAGTGTGTGTGTGTGCACATTTTGCTTTGTAGAGCTTTGTCAATATGTTTTTGTCGATATATGTTTTTGTTATTTGTAAAACTTGTCAGTATATGTTTTCTTTCATCTGCACATTTACACCAATGATTTTGACTACAGRCRTGGACTAAGATTATTGCTGCATAAAAGTGTGTGTGTGTGTGTGTGTGTGTGTGTGTGTGTGTGTGTGTGTGTGTGTGTGTGTAAAAAGGATCTCACAGTAGGGCTGCTGGGACAGACGGGTTCATGGTAGCAGATGTCGGCAGTGGTTCACTTCTAACTTCAATCCTGCTATTGATTTTCTGGTTTTGTTTCAACATCCCGTCACCTCCTCCTCACTGTCACCTCCCCCCTTTCCTTTCTTTGCTGAAATGGGGGTTGTTTGGGGGGCGCTTCCTGTCATGAATAAGTCAGTGGCTTTTTACTTCTAGCAGAAACACTTTTACTTTGGAGATCGAGCTTAAATTATTGATTTTGGGATTTTAAGTTTGGGAAATGTCTGGGAAAGAGGCGACGACAGGGACCGAAGACAGTTGAAGCCACATCATTTCTGATCTCTGTTTATCAGAGAATATGTTTGAAAATGGCTGATTAAGGATGCAGCAAAAATATTCAAAATTTGGATGGTCTGTAATGGTCTGTAAATGGGTAGGTTTATCAATGTGGAGATATTGGGTTACAATTTATATGTATGTATTACGAAAATGTATTTTGGTGTCCTTAACTTCAAATTAATATCCGTTCTGTCAATTCTCTCAAATAAACAAATAATAGTTTGAAAAAGAAGTTACATGTCAGTGTCCTACAAGTATGTTATTTCAGTTACCCAAATATGGCCAAAAACCTGTATATGCTCTAATCCATTACATTTTTGTTAAACATTAATATCCATCATAGTAAATAGAGCCTTAATTAGGCCAATGCATTCAAACAATAATTCAAAAAAAGCAAACACTAATATTAGCCAAAAATGTCTACATATAGTTTATCCCTATTGTGTGCTATTAAAAACTGGTGATAAATATAGCGTAGTGTACCCAACAAGCAAATGAACCAAAAACATTGGCTTTCTTCCCAATGTATTACTTCTCAGCAACAGAATGATTGTGTTCTGCTTCTGATGGGTGTGAATAACAGACCTCATGTGTAAATGGAGGTGCAGTGTTCATGTTTTATACTCAGACTTGCTGACGGCTGGTCAGGAATCCTTTTGTCATGCTGACAGCTGTCAGTGTGGCGGCCACGTGTCGTCCTGAGCCCCCGAGCTCATGACCCGTCCTGCTCCAGCCTGCAGGCGCACACAGCCAGATGCCTCCATCTGTTTCTCTTCCCCCCTCTCTCTCTCTCTCTCTCTCTCTCTCTCTCTCTCTCCATCAATTCTCATCTCTATGTCCTTCTCTTCTGAGGCTATAGACCTCAGTCAGAGAACTGGCCATGTAATGGATGCAAATGAACATGAGGCTGTAGTGGAAATAGAGTCTGTTCAAATGTCACACTGTGAGGTCATAGGTCACGTCTAATTTTCATGTTTCCTGGAGGGTTTTTGTGCTAAATTGTCTTGAAAATGCAAAAAATAAGTTACATTTTCTTTATGCAAAATATGAAAATGTGATAAAAACTTGATAAGATTCAGATACTCAGACTACAGTCAATGTTGTAGTTCCCTTCTGCTCACATCCTTTCACAAATGTAAGTCTAATATTGCCTGCAGTTCTTTCTGTGTGGGGTTGGGGTTACAAAGAGCTCAGTTTGTTGGTAGAGGGCAGCATGCTGACAGTGAGCTGTGTGTTTCTTTAGTGTTTTCTGTCATGCCCTGCAGTGTTTATCTGTCAGTCATTCGTTCATTTATTTTTATCAAGCACCTCCACTTATTTCTCATCATTTCCACCCACAGGTTTCACTCAGTACTAGAATTTCTGGTTTCTATTTCTCAATATGATCTTTATCATTCTGTTCTCTTGTTTAATCACTGTTATCTGAGGCTGTGCAGTATCAGCAGTCAGTGCTGATAAACTAAAACGAAGTGTACATCACTTTCTATTTTAGATCATTTCTCTATCTTCAGTGCATTCTGTCTTTGAAGTGCACTTTATTTGTGCTTTAATGAGCCTCCCCTTTTTTCTCTCGCAATCTCTTTTCCAATTAAAATTTCTGTTCTTTGGTGCATCAAACGTTGTGCATAATGCAGGGTGTTAATTGTGCTGAGTCTGATCCAAAAATGGACGTTCATACAGCTGTGAATCACACAGGGACTGTGAAAGGTGAGATGAGGTGACTTCCTTTCTTATTAAAATTATTTCTGTTTTTTTCTCCATCATGCATTTCTTCCTGATGTCAACCTTCTCTACAGTTACATATGCAAGGATAGTCTTAGTGCAGCTGCATCCTGCAAAAAAAAGTTGTTAAATTAAGTGTTTTGGAGTTACTAAATGCCCTCAGGGTGAAGAGATTTTATGTTATTTAAAAAACACTACATTGCAACATACCACCACAGTACTTTTTTAAACTATATATCAACATTATATAACTATAGTCCCTATCAACACCACACTGCCCCCCGCCACCCGTGGGCCCCTTTCCTCCCCTCTTCTGCATGCTGGTGGGCCTTTTAGCCCAAGTGTGTGTGTGGGGAAGGGGGCTTTAATTTTAATGACTAATGAAGTCAAACAAACTTGTTTTCTTCCATATTATCCATATTTTTCAAATTGTGTTGCTCTATTAATATTTAAATATTCAACATTTCTTCATTAATATTTGATTTAAAAAGAAATGTATCATCATATACAATGACAGAAACAGCCAGTTGTGTTCAATAATGCAATTTTCTAAAGTTTTTAAACCTGAAAACTAAACAGTGGTTCAGGCTTAGGGTTTTTATAGCCTGGTGATATTTGTGTTTCTTTGATTATATTTATATGGAATTTGTTTGCATACATTTTTCTGTGTCTGGATGTTTTGCTGAACTGTGCCTTTGAAAAGAGGCAAATGCTTTGCCAGAGAATGTGTGTGTGTGACTATATGTTTCATGTCTGGACGTGTTTTAAGATCTGTGCATTTTATTGTGTAGTTAGTTTTAGTTTTTCTATAGTAAAAACTGCATTAAAATTTATCCCAATTAAGTGATAGACAGATATTTCAGACAGGCTAGTTCAGCAACATATGTCGGGTCTTTTTATCAGTTGATAACACTATATGCTTAGTCATCATAACAAAAAACAACATAAGTTTCCCATTTTCAAATGTTTAATGAGTAAATATTGTGGAAAATGAAAATGTTTCATTAGTTTATTGCTGGTCATCATCTGTATCCGCTATTAAAAAGCTTATTTGCCATTTTATATAGTGGTAGTGTATGTTGAATTTGCTTCAGGTCATGCTGACTAATTTGTGATTAGTGCAATTTTGTGATTATCAGAATCGACTGGATGTGGTTTTTCCATCAATTTTTATTAAATTGTATTATTTATCTGTCAGCAGTATATCAGCTTCCAGCTCCTGTGTTGTCTAATGTTAGTATTGTCTATTAAAAATCCCATGTTTATGGATCACTTCTCTCAATCTTTGTAAGTCTGATATGATGTAATGAAATCTGTCATCACAGCCATTTGTTTCCCTGTTGAGTTTAAATGCAGAGGGCATTTTTAATTGTGCCGCTCTTTAGTATATTAAAATATGACATTTTCCTGTTCACCACAGCACAAACATAAAGTAATAAACTTACTTACGGTACTGCTTTGAGGAACATGTCTGTGATACCTGAGTCTGTGATGTGAGGTGTATTATACATGTGCTATCGGTTTGTAAGGCTGTATTTCGGAAATGTATTATTGCTTTGGCTTCCTGGAAAAATGAACACTGTCATGGATATTGGGTGAATTGGACACAGCATTCCCTCTGAGAAACAATCAGATTAGTTGCCCATGCTTAAGCGTGAGGGGGAAATGTTAATAACATGGACGAACATGAATTCTGACTTAATTTCAGCAACTCCCAAATTCCTTTCTGTTTTTGTTTCTTAGGAAAACATTTTAATAAAGCCACTTGTGTTTATCTGCTGTGTAATTAACAATGAAGAAAGCCCCAAACTAATATGCATATTTTATTTATTTAATTGTTGAATTAAAGATCAATCATTCTGTTGTTTCCTGTCAAAGTTTTTTTGTACACAGGACTGTGATTAGCAGAGTTTGTTTGCATCATTCCCACCCTGAGAGACAATGAAGCCCCTCGCTCTCAGCCTCACTGCAGGCTCACTGACGTACTCAGCAGTGTTTCTAGGTCATGACAGTCTTTTATGAATAATAAAACGAGTCTGCTTTAAATGAAATTATTATTTATAGAAGCACAACTGCAAATGCCGCACTTCAGTCCTGTGTTATTTTCTCTGATACGTTTAGTGACACAGATATTTCCCACATTTTTTTGGTTCCCATTTTGTATTCCTGCAATGGTACGTGTTGGCCGAGGTGACCGTGAGACAGGCTTTGAATGAGTTAATGACTCGGGCTGGGGTCCCAGTGGGAGGGGTCATATTTGGTTGCTGATTGGCTCCTTTAGGGCCGTGAGTGTAGATTGTTAGCAGGCAGAGGGGAAATGCTTTAAGTACAAGTGATGAATAAGCCACTGATCTTGCATAGGAATATTTAGTTAGGGCGAGAGTTGAGGGTTCTGGCCTAGATGTTTAATCGCGGGAAAACAATTAGAGCGTAGTCAAGTAGATCTATTTTGGTGCTTCAGGGTACAGTATGTATTTTTCAGTGAGCATGACATATTTCCCGCTTCTCTGTAATCAGCATAAAAATAGTGAGATTCGAGTAATCAGACATGATGGATTGGAATTTCTGATCATATTTATCACTGGATCTGCATAACACACAACTTTGTATAGATCTACATACACATGCACAAACCAAAATAAATGCAAAGAACATGTATGTTCTGCTGTGCTATCAAGTGTCACACTAGAAATAAGAGCAACAGAAATTTAAAGATCAAAGGATCTTCAAAAATCAATAGAAATTTAAGTGCTGGGCTTTTGGTTGCTTGGCTTTAACCACTCATAACACCTTAACATTCTTCCATTTTAGGATCTTATTAATAAACAAGTACCATATCATGAAATACATATCTCATAATTTGCCATCTTCATTGGCTGCTGATGGCCAATCACAATCCAGAAGTTAAAGGGCATTTGATTGGTCAGTGACTGTGGGTAATGAAATGTTTTTGTTGTGAAGAACTGATGCAGTATCTGATGTGCTGTTAGTTCATGCTGTGATCTCTGGTTGATGTAATTTGCTAAAGCTGATTATAGAGTCTAATTAATGATTGAAGAAGGAGGACTAAACGACTCTCATTCTGACACTAAAAGATAAGATCAGATGAGGAAATTTTTCATATGTAGCCAAATCAGCTCTATTGACCTTCAATTGCACTTTCCTTCTCCCCTGGGAAGTTACTGTTCCAACAAAGACCAGCGTGTAACAGTGCAAGTCATATTTTTAGAAAAACTGCACTGTAATTGTACCCCTGGCTGTAGCCAAACATCACACCTCTGAGTTATTCTGTTCTATTCCATCATTCTCCAATGCTTCTTTGTCATCAAGTGTGCAGTCACCTCTCCAATCCATTTGCATGCTCTGTTTGCATTATATTATGTGTCTCTTTGTGAGTCTGTCAGTATGAAGGCTGATAAGCACTGGAAGATTGTGTCAGGTTAGGGAAGTCCTTCGTTCTGTTTGCGAAGCACCATCACCAGGGTCAGAGTTGTCAGGGAAAGGAAAACAACCTTATCAGCACAGCAGTATTCCCATTTTTCTCTATTTGCTACAAGTAACAGAAAGACCAATTTTCTGTAAAGCATTTCGGAGTATTTTGAATTACAAATGCAATTATTATTTATGATTTCAAAGGCAATGGTTTCACCATTGCTCATACTAAGAGTTAGGAATTTGAACAAACATCTTGTAATGTTTGTGTTAAGGGCATGAATGATGCCTCAGACTTTGTGGCTTGCTGGCGAGAAGTGTGCTATTAATTTCAAAAGTGATCAAACAAACTTTCATTTGCTGATTATAAATCTTGAGCTATATGTAGGGATGAGAATTCTTTAGGTGGACTTCTGTGTTTTTACTCAGGCTACACAAATGTAAGCATGTGTTCTGCTTTTTTAATTTCTAAGTTACTATGGTCAGTTCTTATAGTTGAAAACAACTTTTTTGATTGGAGACAGTTGAACAGTGTATGCACAACACTGCAAAACAGTTCAACTAAAAAATGAGAGCCACCATATTCACCATTTCCTATCTCTACAGCTTACAGAATTAGAATCATTCTGCACTTTATTTTCTACTGCTAGCAAACACTGATTATTTCTCAGTGATGGAGGAATGAGATTAGCTGCGCAATACAGTATTTCACTCATGAACTCTTTCACTCATGAATTATTTATTATTACATTAAATAATGTAACATGAGTATATTGTATCTTATTTTTTCTGTAAACTGTTACCTTTGCACAAGAGAATAAAAAAGGCAGCAGCTGCATCTGGATGGCTGGTGTTCCATATCCAGCTCTCATTTAACAGATGATAATGGCATTTTCTCCTCCGAGCTAACAGCACCCTTGACCGAGAGTAGACTGCTTTGGTCCCTCTGGATGGTATGAGTGTGCATTCCACTGTGTTTGGGCCCCTAGCTCAAAATAGTGGAGATGAAAGCTTTTAAAGGGTGGGTTGTAGTTTTATAAAGAGGATTTCTTCCAGTATTGGAAAAGAACAGCTGGAAAGATAAGTTATATTAGTTTATTTTATTCAGTTTAGTGGCTTCTTAATTACTGGTGCTTGCTATGGCAAGGGTCACTGTTACTATTGATCATACATAGTGTTTGAGTACTACAAAATGACTAAAAATATCCTTTTGACTTATATTAAAGAATGAATATAAATATTTAGGTGTGAGAATTTTATAGAGACTTTGTGAATGAGTTCCTTCGAGCTGGTTATAACACCCGAGAACTCAGAACACCCGAGAGACCCCCTGGAAGTGTGCAAAATCCTATTCAGAACCCCATAGCAACTAAAAAGAAACCTTTCATACCATTCAACCATTCATAACACTTGCATCAAGGTATGCAAGTGTTAAATGTATTTTAAATGACCGTCTTTCCTTTCCTTTTGAGTACTTCCTCTGTAATATAATTATGGTTTATTTTGATTGAAAAGTTGCTTTACTGAAAATGTCTTTCTCTTCTCTGCAGGGCATTATACACATACGAAGACGACAGTGATGATTTAATCCTGTCTGCATCAGGAGGTAGGCAACATCTTAACATACTTACTCTCCAAATATAGATGATCTAATAATAACCAAGCAGAATGAATACTGTCAGTTTTGAGTGATGATATTCATTTGCATTGTTGATGTACTATGATTATGCCAGAGAATTCCATTCTGTGATTCCATCACGTCAAAGGCCAAACATGTTAAATGCGACATTAACTGCATTGGTGTTGCATGCAGACAAAGGTCTTCATATTGAACATATCGAACCATAAAACTGAATAGAGTATAATCTTATGTCTTTGAACATCAATGCCAATAAACACAAGCAGATCTCACTGTTTCAAACTGTTATGCGTGTGATGCAGTCGTGCATTAAGCTGCATGTGTGGCAGAAGTGCAGGAGTAAAGCTGTCATTTCACACTGATGACAATCATTGACTCAGTGGCTGATGGAGAGCTTGTTATTAAAGGCTGTGCTGATTAGCTCAGAGGACACAATTTAAAATTACATTGGTTGTGGGAAGTCTGTTTACAAGAAACTTCCTGTGATGTTTATTCAGAGAGTACAATTCAACCGTCTGTCGCATTCGCATGCATTTATGGAATGGTATTTGAAACCACAAATGCTTGATTAATTTCTGCAGTTTTAGTCAATACTTGGAATCACACAATAAACACACAATCTGAAACTATTTAACAGTAAGTCTAAAACTGTTATTATTACTGTTTAGCAATGTTTTTTAAAGTATCCTGATTAAGAATAGTGATTCATCACAAATAATAATGTTAAAATATTAATAACGCAATTCATCAACTTTGGATTAAAGGATCAAAATGACTCTCAACAGATTGATGCAGTTTAGATCAGTTTAGTTTATCTGGATTTAAGGAAAACTGCACTTTAAAATCATGCACATTGAATAAAATGTTTGTGTGGGCACTTAGAAATGAGCTTATGTGTCTGCTGATTTTTAAAATTTGTATAATTTCCTTTTTCCGGAACAGGAAAAAACTTCCACCAGACTCTGTGTCCGTATGTGTGTGTGTTTATGTCTGTCCAATCCTCTCCAGAGACCTGTCAGTATCTGAGTGCTGTGTCCCAGCTGAGCTTTAAAGCTGTTACTGGCACATGCACAGCCCTCAGGAGAATCAGTAACTAATCAATCAGTCATGGTTATAAAGTTTAGCCCAAAGATTTAAAACTTTATTTAAAAAATACTGTAAAGTACTGTAAATTGTTATGACACTATATGTAACAATTGTTATATTGTAGCTATTCATTATTTTAAATAATACTGTAAAATACTGTAAATCTTTGTTACTATATGTAAGAATTCTATTATTGTAGTGTTGCTTATTTTATTTTTATTTATTTTTGTGTTTGACAGATGGTGGCCTGGCAGAGATCGCAGTCACCTTCGACAACACCCGCATAATGTACGGTTTCTGCAGCCTGAGAGAGCCCAACGCGTCCCTGCCACGCTACGTCCTCATCAACTGGGTGAGATGATGTCACAGTCTGTCTTCGAGGACATTGGCCTTTTGCAAGCCGTTAGCTAGAGCACTTTAGCTCCAGAGGTCAATAAAGTTAGAACAGTTCATGTAATCACAAAGACTGTCTGCCTGCATTAGACCTCAGTGTCTCCCTACATGCATTACATGAGCATTACATGCTACAGACTCCGCCTACATGATTCTGACTACATGTTTATGTAATTGCTACTTTGTCACTGTTTTAATCTCAGCAAGATCCATCATTAAATTAGAATACAGGTTCTGTATCTGTGTTGTTAGGGCCAAAGGGCCAATATAACTGGTCTGATGTGCAAAGAAGAGTTGGAACGCAGACATTCTATAGCCGTGTACATGAGTCAGTGAGTAATATCACTCAGAATAAACATATAAACCAGCCAAAAAAGCTCCAGACGTGATCTCAGCCTGCCAACTGGTTTATTTAGATGATCCATTTTTAAGTTCAAAGTTAGCACCAATGTATTGGAATGCATACAAATGCTCAACACATAGTGTATGTAATACACAGAATGTTAGAAAAGCATTTGCATTTAATGACAAGCATTAATGACAAGCATTTTTTGTACTATGTTGGTTTCATACTTTTTTTTGTGTCACTATGTTTATATTCAATTCTGTGAAATTATATTATATTAAATAGATACTGATAAGAGAAATCAGCTTGTTAGCTGAAGTGTCTCTTTGAGCGCATTGCTTCTGTGGAACCGCATGTCATGTCTGCAGTAAAATGCCATTTTCACTTTTATTTAAAGAGGTTGTGATTATCAGGTTTTGCTGTTCAGTAGGAGGTTGTAACTTCTTTGGGGGGGTTGTTGGATTGGTGGTGGAGGTTGGTGGGCTGGAATGTAATCTGCGACAATTACTGATTTTTTTCCCCAATAGTCTGAAGTAATAAATAAATGCATGTGTGATGATGTGTGTTCAGGTTGGTGAAGATGTGCCTGATGCCAGGAAGTGCGCCTGCGCCAGCCACGTAGCCACCATAGCCGAGTTTTTCCAGGTGGGTCTCACCAAGGTAAAACCAACGTCTTTTTCTTCCATTTCTCAAATAGGTAATGACCCATTTCAAACCCACATGTCATTTCCATCTCTCCAATCTCTCTTATGTGTATGCCATGAAAGTGTGGTAATAGCTTTACTGTATGCGAAAGAAATTATATTAATTTTAATTATTATTACGTTTACCCCATAAATAAATACAATTATAATTTACTTACTGTTGTATCATTCCAAACTTGTGTGACTTTTTTGCTTCTGAGGAGCACAGAAAACTGGTAAACTGAAGCATTTAAAAAAAATATTATTTATTTTGTGTTCCATAAAAAAACATAAAGGTTTGGAAAAACATAAGGGTGAGGAAATGATAGAAAAATTTAAATTTTTTGGTGAACTATTCATTTAAAAATGACAATTATTCTCTTTAAATTAAAAAAGTATTTTTAAGCATTTTTCTCTTTAAGCTAAATATTATTTCTATTTTTTTTTTTGCTTTTGGGGTAAAACGTGACTCTTTCTTGTGCGATTCAGCCATTGAGACATAATTGGTGTTTTGCTAGTTATTTGCAAAGTTATTTGTAAAGTTAAGTGCATGATCAAGTTAAGTGCATGATCAAGTTTCACTTACTGACTCATGAATGCATGAATGCTAACCATCACCATGCTTTTCAATAAGACCATCTCCACCGTATCAATACCAGGTTTTTGTTTGTGCATGCTGTACAGCATTGATTAACAGCATGAGTCTTCTCTGCTGGAATTCAGTCATGTTTTCCAGCCGATAAGAGCAACTTATAACTGATGCTGGTGGGCTGTAGAATCTTCGGGGGGCCGGCTGCATGCGTGCATGTACCTAACAGCTGGTAAAAAATAGAGGATGTTTTTAGATGACTAACACAGTCCTCTTCTGGGCTATTGTGTCAGAGGTGTTTGTCTGTTTGAGAGCTCTGAATGGGGGGCCGCTCTGCTTTTCAAACCGCTCAATCTCTTCAACGCGAGTGCGTAGGCGAAAGACAGATAGAGAGAATAGAGGTATTGAGGTAGGGAAATTCCACAGATGAAACCTCAGAAAGACGACCAAGGTCGTTGTAGAAGATTGTGCTTTTGGGACTGAAAGCGAGACTGTGTTATCGAGAATTGATCTAAAAGGCAGTCAAGTCATGAGCTGCTCTTTTTGAGTTTGATTTCACATAGCATGACAATTTTGCTCAGAGGAACATTCAAGGAACATTCACTAGATACACTTGTTTGATGTGCTTACAAAAGCTTTGGTAGAGGCAGAGCTTCAACTCTTCTAAAGCTCATGCAAACACTCTTGTGTGCTGACAGGCAGAATGAAAACTTTAATTATGTTAGAAAATGTCTAATTGCATTTACTTTCTATTTAAATCTGTTTAATTATTCTTCATTGCAGTTCTGTTTCAAACTATAATTATGCTAATTTGTGTTCTTTCATCTTTTTAATATGTAAGACATTCATAATTCATTAAGTAACAGAATTATCATTAAATAAAAATGTAGACATTGATTTATGTTTGTTTGTGGTGCTTTATCATCTTTTCAAGCACATCGGAAATAAGGAAAATCATCTAAAACCTCAGTTAATGAAAATGAAATTTATCATTTAAATTAATATAAATACAGAAAGAGTGAAAAAATACATATTCCCTCCACATATTTTTTACCAAAACATTAGTTCATTACAAGTGTTGCACACTTTGTGAACATTTTAGGAATGACACAAACATAATTTAATCATAATTTTGAACTAATGCATTCAAACAGTGAGTTTGAACTGATAAGCAGAAATGAATTAATAAAATAAAGCTCGCTACTGAGGCTTAAATTATAGATACTGTTACAAAGAATACTCACAAAGAAAAAAACTAGACTAATGACACACTCTGAAACACATTATAATCATTGTGATAATCACATTCGGCTGTACACAGCGACTTAAAAGAGTGCTTATCATTTAAATGCAGGTTTGATGCTGGTTGCCAGGTGACGTGAGAAGCAATGATGCTCTTGTTTTCTGTCCAGGGTGTTGACGTCATCATCAATGCCAGCAGCATGGACGACATCGACCCCTTAGCCATTGGACAGAGACTGACCAATGGGACGGCCCCAGTGGCCAGCCCAGTTCTCAGCCGCCTGAGAATGAAAGATGAGGAGAACACAGAGAACGTTGTGCGTGATTGGTGACAGAAGGATAACTTGTGGGGTTGGGGAAAGGAGTATATTCATGTGTCTGTGTGTGTGTGCATTCATACTGTATCCATACTGAATGGGGACAAATCAAGTTGTCTGTGAATGGCTCTCTGTGATGTCTGACACAAGTGTACAGCCACGTTGCTGTTTTTAGGTGTAAGTGCTGGTGCTTAGAAAGCCACAGTGTTGATGCAGAGGAACTGAAACAATAT
>JAZGTK010007572.1:0-19233 GCA_036877625.1 Ambastaia sidthimunki
AGGTAGATAATGTGAACACTTACTCTGGAAGGGCCCTTCGTATGATTGAGTGCCGTTGTCGGTACACATCCAGTTTTGACAGACAGCTGCAGGAAGTGTGGTTGGCAAAGCTTATGGTGACTGGTTTGGTCCCTTGCTTGATAGGAACTGTGATTTCAAATAGCTGTGTAATGACAAAAAGAGAGGTAACGTTTTCAATAAAACCGCAACTAGTCAAAGTAACTAGTAACTAATTTAATTTAAGATGTGAAACTGCACATAATGTTTTCAAACACACAGTGTTTTGAAATGCCATTGGTCTAAAATCCTACTCTCACATTTTAGATATAAAAGAAGGAGAGCTTCTTTACCCACAGCAAACTGACTGTAACGGCCCCTCAGGGTTTATTGCAGCTTTTCTCACTTTGATGTTTGCAGTCCATAATTCAGTGGTTAACCATTTTTACCAGGACAAGTGATCCAAAAGCTTTGCTTGCTGTCTCTGTAAACTTGTCAGCCCTCCAGCCCTAATAATAAAAGCACTTTACTGGTGTATTTACAGTCCGAGTATTACGTCTGTGCAGGTGAGCGAAGGGTCAGATGAAACCAGAGATCCATATATTGTTTTAACATGGTCTCTTTATCTCTCTTTCTCCCTCTGTCTGAGAGTGAAGACTAGCACATCTAATAAAGCAGAAAGGGTGTCTTGTCTTACAGATAAATATTTAAATTATTTTAAATTATTTGTTTTTAAATTCAAGTCATTTACACCATCCTTGTTTGTCCTATATATGGATTTTGGTGTGTAAACTCATTTTAACTGTAACTGAAATTTCACTGTGATTTGCACTTAATTTATTTTTTATAGGTTTATTTCATGCATATAGGAATACAGATTTTTCAGCTCAGTTTTCTTCAGTGTATTCCTGTATTCCTATTCCTTGTATCATGAGACATTTGTACTTGAAATAAATGAAATAGTAAAAAATTGTGAATCAGTCAAATTTCAGATTCATTTCACTGAATTGTTCAGATTCAATTTAGGTTCATTCAAACTTGAACTATGATCATTTTATTTTTGACCCTGTGATTTCTTGAATGAAATTGGAGCTTGTAATTTCATAATCCAAATCTTAATATTTTGCAGTATTTTCACGTTGCATCTGCTGCTCGGGCTTCATGCCCAGAGAGGGAGTGTTACGTCTGTAATGCAGTAGCGTGGACACGAAGACCTTGACCTCCTGGCGGTGGGAGGGCGTCATGGTTTAAATCAAGGGGAGAACCCATCGCCTGCTGAGGTCAGCCCACCCAAAATAGGTGGGCAATTAAAGAAGGCCTGCGTGCAAATAATTCACAGCCATGACCTCCCAACCAAACCCCGGCCTCTTCCACAACTCACTAAATCAAAGCTTAACAGATCATCTCTGCTCTAGTGAGCAGGCTGTAAAACAGAACCAATGCAATGAATATTAATGCATATGTTCTCATATGTTTTAATGTATTTGTGGTGTAAATGCCTTATTTAATAAAGTACCGCCTACCCAATTATCCATGGACCTAAAACACGGGTTTTGAACTGACTTATAAATGACTTATAATGCAGAAAATCTATCATTATCATTGTTAGCATCATGTGAACTATAGGAACATGTCTGCTCAAAGATTTTAGAAAAGCTCACATATAGCACACACAATCTTTAGTAAGCAGTGACAGTTAATTAGCTTTGAATAAATGTCTGTATAAGGAATAAAATGTTAACAATGTGACCATGAAACCGTGAAATTCATCCAATCTGAAATTCATCCAATACAAGTACTTGGATTAGGATTCTTCTAAAAGATTTGTTTGTGGCAAGATAAAAACTCATCACTGGTCATTGGAGATGCATTTAAAAGCATGTTAATACCAGATCTAAACATGGATATTAAAGGACTCTCTCACCGTCTTGCTGATGTAGGAAGTGCTGATGTTCATGCACTGATGTTCCTCGCTGTTACAGCAGCCCCCACATCTGTAGACAGACACGCAGGGTGGTTTATAGAAGGTGTTTGTAGCTGCCCCAAACTCTTTTGCCACATCTAAACAAACTTGGCGTGGCATGCACAGGGTCTTTCTCCACTCTGTTTCAATGCCTAGCAGCAGAAGAGTGAGACAGGAAGAGAAGATGCATTAAAAACGTAGTCAACAATTGTTATGCACTGCAACTCCTGCAGTCTGAAACATTCTTGGTACTTTGTGCCAGGTCTTGACAACTATGAAAATCTTGGCTGTAATACAATAATGACAGAAACACTGCCAGCACAAACTGTGGCAGGCCTAAATTAATAGTCACTCACTTTTAAGTATTTCTAAGTTGAAGTAAGCAGCCGCAAAGGAGGCCTCCTCCGACCTTGTTTCTGTGGAGCCGTGATCTCTGTAAGGGACGCGAGCTCCCACTTTGGAATGACACTTCAGCATGCTCCAGTAACTGGGATAAACTATCCTCATGAGTTCATCCACGCTGCCTGCCGAACGCAACTGCTCCACCACGTCTGGCTCTGAATTTTCCTGATAAGACACAGAGAAACAGAGTCAAGGCCCCAGTATATACACTGTGAAGTTCTTCGTTTTGAGGTAAAAGAGGTTGAAGTATACTGACTGTGAACATTTGTTTACAGGAATTTAGAGGCGTATTTAAATATGTGACTGATTGAGTGAAGAAATGAACCTGACAAGATGTTTGTGTCAAAGTAGGTGGAGCCCAAAGTCAAACACACCTATTATGTCATTGTTTTGGACCAATGGCAGTCAGAAGGTGTTTAACTGCCTATACAGTTTAATTGACAGTTCACATGGGCAAGCTGTTTTTTAAAACTGAAACACACTTTTTAAACAACATGGTCTGGTCACATTTTGTTTGAAATGCTGTTGCACCCATTCAATCTCAGATTTTGCTTTAAATTGACACCTTTAAATCGAGTGAAAATCACAGGTTGCTATGGCAACTTGTGACTGGCAGTTTATGTAGCAAAAATATCACCACAGAAACATTAGTAAGCAGTGCAGAAAACATTGAAAAAATAACATATTGACTTTGTGACTTACTACCCACTCTACAGGCAACTCACAACAAAACTTTACAATGTTGATTGTGGTCATCTATTTTCTTGCCATTAGGTGATTTAAACAAAATCTGAATATTTTTTAAAGGTCTAACCTGGCCACTAACCATTGTGTCAATCACCTACTCTATTAACAACCCAGAGCTACACTGTCTCTAACTTTAGTTGGATCAATGTTTTCAAATGCAAGATACCTTTCCACTACAACAACTCAACAGTTGTATTGGACATATCTCAAATTATTGAAATGAAATGTCAATTGTTATAATGTTATGTAGACAGGCAACAATCTATCGATCTTGGTTGTAAAAGGTGTTGCAGGCCTAAATCAAGCCAAAAACCATCAAGACTAAGATACCAGCAAGCAACAAACCACTGGGAATCAAGTTTGTGACTCAATCTTTGGTCATCTAACCAGTGATCGTAAACACAACTTCACATGTATACCTTTTCCATGTCTCTTACCGCACTCATCGACTAGACAATATCAACAAGTAGGTTTAGAATGGCAATATTTAGCTTATCTTGTTTGTCCCAAATCTTAAGCAGATGTTTCCTTACCAAATAACTTGGTAAGGAAGACTAGTCCTTTTCAAATAAAAAGCCCTGATTAATGGCATAAGTAAAGGTTGAGTGTCAAAATATATGAATGTGAAAGGTATGATGTAGAATTACTTTTGTCCTCTGTGAAACTTAGATATTCAAATTCCGCCACAATGGAAAAAATAGTCAGAGCTCAACAGTCCCCATGAAACCAGCCAACTGACATTACTGCTTACTAGGTAAACTAATGGGTTGTCTTTGGAGACTGAGCCGCGTCTGTCTAAAGCAAGAGATAGCCCAGCGCATGCAAATCAAACCTCCCCGAGGTCTTGACCTAGCCTCAATCCGCAATAGAATGGAAGTCTACAAGAAGTGTGAAAACACCAACAGCGTCTGGAAACAGCCTGAAGTCCCTGATGGAAAATGATACTGCTGTCTGGGACATTCCAGGAAACGTGCCCAGTTTACCCACATAGCTGATCATGGCCGTCGATAATAACAAGCACACCCTCCTCGTACTTGTGAAAGTGTTAAAAAAAAGTGAGAAAAATACAACCCAAACTGAGCCTCTGTGTAATTCCTCTTCTCTCTTTCTGAAGGCCAGTGCTGGTATTGGCCCAGACTGTATCATATTTGACTGGTGAATGATTATCCCTATATATCTGTTTCAGAGTTCTCATTGGGCAAGTTGTCATGTTTATAGCACAGAATTTATTATCTCAAAAGCTAGGAAATTAGCTTTTTTTTAAAAAAACACACACTGTAATATTTTACTGTAAAACTCATTATTTACGTATGACAGGAATTTTTGGCTAGAAGATTAGCAGAGCTTTTATTAACCTCCCTTCTTCCCTCACTTCAAAAGAAAATCTTCAGAACAAACTGTTTTACAGTATGACAGGTCTTGAAGACAATAAATGCGTTTATGATAAAAGACATCTTACTGTCGTAAAATGAAAAATGTAACCGTTTATGTTGAATTTAAGCCTAAATAGTATCAAACGCTATCATAAAAACAAGAACAAGACGCTAAACTCACATCTATAATCTGTACACATTCAGTGTTATTGCACACTAGACCAAGGTCATATATCACAAAATATTGTATATATAATATACAAAATATATATATACAAAATATAATATTATATTAAAATATTAAATAAAATATAGCTATGTAAATATTGCTGTTAATTATAATACATTGTTCTATTGTTTAATTTATTGTTTAATTTAAATCATTAAACAATATATTTAAATACACATCCCTCAAATACATTAATGTATATAACAATTTAATGTATTTACTCATTTATTTACTCAAGGCGAGTTCTATTCACACCAAGGAAAAATGCTCAAATGTCAAAAGGAAAAATATAATTCTTGTAGGAAATGACAATTTCTGCCCACATTGACTCCCATCTGTTTATTCAGGAAACTCAAATAGCGCAAAAAGAGTCTGAGCTCTATTGTATGTGGCCTCTTCCATGCCTTTGTTTACAGTGATTCCTGAGATAACACACTAGTCTGTTTCCTAAAACAAACAATGGAGTCTGAGAAACTTATATCAGTGTGTGTATGCATGACACACAGACACATTCACACATTACTGTGGCCAGGTTTGGTAATTGTAAAAACACAAATACAATGCACTATTTTTATTTTTCCGTGGCAGCTAAAATAAAAGAGGACTGATGTGAGAAAAATACAAATGGGAACCATGAAGTCTGAGGGCAGTTGACCCAGAAATGTCATTCATTGTTATGTTATGGTGAGCTTGATTTATTTTAGTATTATAAAACAGGCTGATACAAAATATGGGCATGTACATATTTTAGTATTATAAAACAGGCTGATACAAAATATGGGCATGTACATAAAAATAACCTTTAAATGGTAATGTTTAAAGAAATCTACACTTTATTTGCATGCCAATATTATAAATTACAATTATTAACTTAAAAAGACATTTCATTCCGTATACAGCACAAATATGTAGTTCAATCACCAACCAGCTATTATAACAAACAAAAAACAGGCCTGAATTTTCAGGACATTTTTGGACTGAAAGAAAATAAATAGTGTGGCTGATTATTCAAGTTAAAATGAAAGTGATATCAAACAAGAGGCTCTGTTAGGCCAGGAAAGACTGTGACTCATGGGAAATGATGAACTGACCATAGATGCATGCAACAATCGTGGGCAGCAGTATCCTGTTCACCAATAGAAAACACCTCTATAGTATTAGAAAGTGTGTCTCATTTAATGATTCACAATGGAAAGCGGACAGGATGTAATGTAAGCTCTAGCAAAACCACAGTAAGGTGCCGCATTTGTCAAATCATTCCAATAAAGACAATGACTTTATCATAATTGGCATTATTTTGATGTTTAAATGTGAGTCAACAGTTTGAGGTCAATTAGAAAATGTGCATCATTAGAGAGAAGATTCATTTTAGACATCCTGTAGAAAAACACAGTCACTCAGTGGTTTAGTGAGTCTCCCATGCCCTCATTAATCAACCAAATCGCTCACTGTTCAAATTAAACTTTGTCAGAGCACAGAAGAGGAACACAGATTACAATAAATGTGGCAGAGAGAGATAGTCCATCCCCTTTTCTTCTAACTGCTCTGTGATTGGCTAGAAAGTTCGCTGTTGTTGCTACATCATTCACTCAACAAGATTGAGATTAAACGTAACTAAAAATATCAGATCACCTGTGATAGCTCAAGGCTTGCTCAGACTTCAGCACCAAACTGCTCACACATATATTTAGACCACTTCACTTAGTTACTGGTATCATGATGATTAAATTACTTTCAACTAGCATAACAATAAATGTTTCTGGAAAAAAAATCACCTACCCTGTCTTTAATGAATGTCACTCCCTAGGTCGGGATTTGAGTTTTTCCTTACAAAGCTCAAAAACGATATACAACATCAAAATGATGGAGCAGCTTAAGCAAATCAAAAGCTCCAATCTGACACAATGAAAGAAAAACAGATCCATTATTGGCTATGAGGTTAGCATTCATCTTCTTAGCTGATACAAGCATCCAAAGCTATTTTGGAAAAGTTTCTGGAAAGTTCTCTCACTGAATATATTCCTTTAGTCTGACATACTTCGTATTTTTTGCCAGGTTAATAAAATTTTCATTTTCATACAGTTACCTCTGTACTCGTACATTAAACATTAGTGTTTTAAAAATGCATTAAAAAGTAATGCTAAAATACTAATACTAAAATGGCCTTTCCATTTTAAAAATTTTAAGAACACAAGATAATTCACACAAATTAAAATATCATATAGAGCAGGGGAATGCACATTGTGCTGTTTTATATATTTGCAAAATGTGTTTCATAAAATGAATAAATCAGTCAGTAATAGCCAGAAATTGTTTTGGCACTGAATGACACTGAGGTAAGTTTTTGTTTTATTTTTAATGACACAATAGTCAAGAGTGGGTTATATAATGGGCAGATAATCATATAGCCAGAAGAATAATATACAGTATGAAAAACAAATCGTAACGCTGCTTAGCCAGATTGCTTGTGCACATTTAGGTTAGCAAGTAAACAGGGACAACAGAGCCATTACTATACTATATTACAGGACTGCTACATCACAATAAAGAAATAAACTCTGATCGGGGATTATAACAGACATCAGATGCTCACTGTGCTGAAAATTGCCACCGTCTATATTATTAACTGCACTCCTGTAAGCAGCAGAGCATCTACCCAGAAACACATGTTGCATCTGTTCCAGACATACCTTTCATCTTCAGTATTGGACTCTAGAGAGCAGATCTGTGTACAGAGCTGTGCTCACTAGACTTAGACGATGTGGTTGAAATCAGCAGCTGAGGGCACGTCTGTTGCTTTGCAAGAAGAGGATCTGAGCTATCATTAACCCTCTAATGACTCTGATGATCTCTCAGAAACTCTAGAAGTGACTGTGAGTTTTAAGTCCTTGACCTAGTGAGAACTAATCCTTTGGGGACTAAGTCCTGCCCCACAAGTTTAAAGAGTTTGAGACCTGAGGCTGAGACCTTTCCACATTTCAGATAAACAATACTAATCTATAGTGTTTTCCCGAAGCAACTGAGATGTTCCCTAAGGTAGAGTACTACAGTACAGTCCTCATAAATGCTTTATTATGATCCCTCAAAACACTGCATGCAGTACACACGCTCTGCGCACACACTAACTCTTGAGACCAGACCTTACGCGTGGAAATTGTTTTTCCAGTCTGAAGCCCAGTGTCTGCTAGACCCATTAAAAATGAACTAGCCGCATTGGATACAACACAGAGTGAGTATGCATTTCAGATTCATAAACAATGTCATCTAATGGATCTTGTGATATAATAATCCCCCCTTTACCTACAGATTTTAGTTTTTTGTACTCCCTATTGTATGCACAAACACACATTGTGGTTTGTATTGGTTGTAGTGCACTGTATGCACTATTGCACTGTCCTTCCTAAAAATGTTTCTGTGGTTTCTAACCGAGTATAAATCAACCTGAAGAAGCTTGTGAGTTCAAGAGTTACGATGATGTCAAAGCCTTAAACCTGTTGCCTCAGCAAAATTTCAGTAAACACGAAAAGCTGCTCGTAAGCAATTTTACTTCAATGATCTAAATCATAATCCTTTTTTAAAAAGCTTCTTAAATGGTCTTTAGTTGTGACACAACCCCAAGCCATGATCTGCTGGTCGGTTGCAAGGGAAAAGATGGTCTCATTCAACATTGGACAAAAATGTTTATAGCGCAACATAAGTCATTATTTGTCAGTTTGTTTTCCATAATATGAAAGACTTGTTTTTATCTGCCAAAACATTCAATTTGTAGAGCTACACCATACACACACTGAAAGCCATAAAACTCCAAGAATTTTTAATTTCATGAGGTCTTTAAAAAACAATTTCGAGTTTTCATATGCACATTGTATGGTCTCAGTCCCATAGATTCATTCTTCCTCTTTTCAAACACCTTTTTTTTTGCTCTTCTCAGTTTCACATGTTTAGTCGGACGTGTGTCAGGATGCAATTACTGCTCACTTCTGACACGCACTGGTTAAGGTTTCTGTGGTGCAATAAAGCTATTAGCCTGGAGGGTTGCCCACTACTCAGTAATACCACAGGGATATTAGGACTAATGTTCTGTAACCCAATTCTTGAGCTCTCCAAAAACATAATACAGCTCCACAAGAAATCCCTGTGAAATTCTCTGTAGGCCAATTTTAAAAAAACTGCAGGTCCAAGGATGTGGTTCTTGTTTTGGCACACTCAAAACATCACCGTACAGAGCCAGTACCTGGACCAACGCTGGTAAGTAGACCATTCTGTGATCAGTGAGCAGTCATAGGTGCTAGTGTGAAGAGTAAGGAGTACATTTTGCTTAAAGTCTTAAATCCAAACACTAACCTTCAAATAAGATGAGATCACCAGCTGTATAATTTAATAAAAAAAAACATGACTCATCTACTAACTAATGCACTTACCTTTTGCACTTATCTCCATTATCATGAGTGATAACACATATTTTGGATTATATACTGGTTTTGGAACCAACTTTTAGTGCTTCAGGACTCTAGAAGTTGTACAGAGATGAAAAAGCTTGTTGGCTTGGTCAAAATATGCACAATAAACATTAATAAAAGAACAGTAGATATGATATAAGGGACATAGAATGTCTTATAATAGTGTTCCTGACCAATACTGTTCTATGAGTATTGCTTAAGTAACGCCTTATTAACACTTATATATTATACTTGATATCATTCTGCTGTTTTATTAAGTGAATTTTAGTATAAATTAATTAATATTGGCAACATCTAGTCCATACGTTTCATGCACAGGGAATACACATACAGTATATAAGAGTGAAATGTCAAATGTAAAAAGTGCATAAATCAAATTAGGATTTATTAGAATTTTGCTCTTGCAAACACATACAGAACAAGCTAATCAACATCTTCAGGATAACTTGAAAATTACAGATACAGACACGGTTGAAACTAAACTATGCAGGACGGTGGCCCTCCAGGACTGGAGCTGACCAGTCATGGTATAATACCAATGGCTTTACTTTCTATGTTTTATCACAGAGGTGCTCAATCCTCCTTGTCGATACTTTGCAGATTTTAGGTCAAACCCTGAAGGCTTTTCATGGAGTTCATTTGAAAATTACAGGCAGGTGTGTTTGGATCCAAACTCATCAGGAAGGAAGATGGAACAGGATTGATCACCGGTGCTTTAATAATAATAATCTGACTAATGTTCCTAAAACAAAATATGTATTAAAATGTACTCATTTTAAGCAATTTGTAATTTTCTGCCCTGTCTACGTTACAGTCATTCTCCTTGCAGAGGAAACAGCAAAAGTGGTCTATAGTTTCAGAAAGGTCAAACTACAAGCCCAGTAAAGCACTTGAGTCTCCCAGCTGCTTCAGACACACTGCTGAGCCACTGTCAGAGCTACATTCCTCAGCTGGAGCAGACTGATATCCCACATCCACAGCCAGTTCACAGAAGAAAGACAGAGACATCACACACATTACAGAGAGTAAGCTCAATAAATAAAATGATACACAAAAATGTCTGTGTATCTGTGTAGTGTGAGGGTACTCTTCCACCAAAAATAAACTGAAGTGTGTAATTTGTGTGCCACAAACGTCACTAAACAAATACTGCATTTTTTTCATTTTCAAATGCTTCAAATGTTTTCTACACATCTCTCTCCCTTGCACTCGACAAACAGATAACCCCACCCCAAACCTATGTCATTAGTTGAGAATATTACTGTGTTGAACTGACTGGGATGCTCAAACAAACAGATCAATGTTTCGATGGTGCCACAATGTTTACACTTTAGACAGTCAAGCTACAAATGGCTTACTTGCAGTGCCCTACAAAGTCACCACCAACACTGCAGCTAGGAACATTTTTGTATGAATATTGATTTATTATCATCCTCCAAAATAAGTGTTCTGAATCTAGCATAATCATTAGCACTGGTCATAGTCTACAGAAATTTTCAGTCAGAACTTAATTTTGACAAAAATAGCTACTTAATGCGTTTTACTTTTGCAGTACAGTTGCCTCTGTAGATTCAACTGTTTTGAACACAGACAAATTATACACCTCAAATTTAAACCTTTTCAGTCGACTCGGTAGTTAACACTTCCTAATGCACAGAAGCATAAGTTACACAATTATTATGAAATTAGCTTTAAAAAGTACCAGCTATTGAAACATCCTATTTAAATAGTTGCCTAATTCGGAAAAATTGCTACACTGCTGACCTCCTCAGGAAGACAAAGTCTTCTTGGTTATGTCATCTCTGCGTCTGACTGCCTCCTTCCCCCTGGGGTGAAAGCAGAGCTCCTCTAAACTTGTGAAAGTGTTGAAAGGTGGTTGTGCTTAATTTTGAAGTTAAAGGATTGAAAGGATCTGGCAGGTGGATTGCCTGTAAGTGTGGAGAAGATAAGAGAGGCAGATGTGGATAATCTGCTCCACCTGTGTTAACTTTACTACCTAGGAAGTGTACGACCTCTCAGTATAGAAGTCATCCCTCAGACATCACCAGGACCAGAAATACACAAGCATTGTTTATAAGATAAAGAAAACTCTTTCTGTTTATGAAAGCTGGAGGTGTTTTATCATGGGTGGTTTTTCTCAGACATTCATCACCAGAAGACACACTCCTGCAGGCTGAAACTTAATGCTTACTCAAGCCCCAGTGTCCCGAGAGATTTGCAACATAGCAGCTATTCATTTAAGCAGTCAACATCCCTGTTTAAACTGATGAAGCCTATGAAACCGCCACACTAGTCGCTGTGAATGAGGTTAAGTTCACAGCTGAGCCTTTAAACTACAAATCACCGGGCCCCTAAACCTCATGTGTCCTGACCAAGCACCCACATTCCCTAGGTGGCCCCTTCACAGAGAAAGTCCTACAGACAATAACTCTGTCTATATGTAAAAAACCTCATGATTTACAATTACAATTAGTCATGATTTACAGGACAGCTTTGCCAAACAGATGAGAGATGGCCATCACTGAAATGTTCAAGGGAAATATATAAGGTCAATATATTAGCCAAAAGCTGACTGATGCCCAATGAATTATTGAGAACCAACACTGCTAGCAGATTCACCGGTCCCATACATTTATATTCCGTACAGCCGTATGCGCAATTATAGGACAATTATTCAATTCCATGGCAAAAGCGCAAGACAAATATCCCCCAAATGGACTGAAAATAAACCATTAAAAATTCAGCAGCTTATGTTGTTGCTGTTAAGCTTAACCTTCCCTTCTCTGTGAATTCCAGCTAAATTAATCTTAATAACCAACGTTTCACTGCAACCCAAAGGAGTTTCAGAGAGAAGGGAAAACAAAGTAAGTCTAATTTTAGACAATTGTGATTTAGTGTTCAGTCCATGTCACACATTACTGATGGGACACATTTCAAGATCTTGCGTAGCATATGGTATCATTTATAAACTCTTCAGAATTAAATTCCATCGAGGATATTTCTGCTATTAAAAAGTTAAATGTATAAAGTGCAATATGCAAAATGTCAGATTAACTGTGTATGTATTGGTTGTGTCTTTCAGAACATAATGTTGGTGGGTTAATAAACTGAGGAGCAGTATAGACATCAAAATCATCATTTCTGTGAATTCATATCATGTCTTCTGTGCAGACCTATCAGGTAAGTAAATAATTCTTACCAATTAAGCATAATTCAGATCAGACAGGTTTGAACAAGCAGAACTTCTGAAACTGCTGACCTGGTGACACCTGCTTCCACTCTGTATAGCAATACAATTGTGCTTTCGAATAATCTCCTTTACTTTAACAAATCCCATTCATGTGTTTCTCCAAAAGGACCTCTATGAAATAAACCAGGTTTCTAATCTCTCTACTAGTTCCAACTATATTAACTCCTGGACATATTTAAAGATGTTTGGATCTTACTGCTTCAACACAACCCAGTTTTGAAAACAATATATCAAATACTTCACATGGGTTTCGTTTGAGGTTGAGTTTAGTTAAGTTTAACATCTGCAAATCTGAGCTCAGGGCAACAAATCAGATCTAATAAATGATGCATTAAACCAATGTCCCTGCTTTCACTTATGCAAGTTCTTACCAGAGTCTCCGCTTGATCTTGGTCATAATCATAGTAGTCGTGACTTGACTCCAAAGCAAGGTTTGCATAAAGCAATGCGAAACAGAAGACAGAAAATCCAAATAAGTGCATTTTAAAAGAAAAACAATCTCTGGATAGAGTCTGTTGAAAGTTTTTCTCTGACACGTTTCGTCTTTCAGCAGCCTTTTTTATATAAAATTCTATCCTTCAATTAAAACAGTACTCATACATCCAACATTTTAAGAAGGCGCATCTGTTGGGATACTGGTCCATGGAACGCAACTCTTCAGTCCCTTCGGAAGCGACTCTTAACATCCAGTCCGTGCGGAGAACGATCGGTGTGGAAGTGAGCTGTGCGCTCAATGGCATGTTTTATGCAATTTCACCAAGTGGATTGTTCTCCTCCCCCTCTCCGTTTCACCAGCCTGCCTCTCCAATCGCTGTTATACACATTTCGAGACATCAAGAGAGTCACGGCACGCGCGCTTTCTCAGATGTCGTGTCATCACCGCGCAATCGATCATGTTTTTGGACACGCTGAACTACAGTGCGCGGCTGAACTTGCGGTGCGCAATTTACGCATGAACGCACAGACTGAATCTCTAAAGATACGCGTTTCAGTGTGTATCATAATATAAGGTCAATGATTCGTAAATAGTATTAACCAGTGTACAAAACATACATGGCTCGAACCTTATTTTTGGTTTTATTTGTATCATACATTAAGCAAAATGATACCTGACAATAAGAATGTGTTCATAGAAATTCGAATTCTAATTAATTGAATCAGATTCAATATACCTAAATTGAAGAACAACTATATTGACTGCACTGACTACACAGATACTGAAATCTGCCACTGGCACTTCCACTCAAAAACAGCATGATATTATATTCATTATTATAGTCATTAGTCTGGCGGATTGGTGGCTTTAAAATTCAAGGGTAATATAAGTGAGTTGCTTTGGGGTGGTTTTAATTCCCTTCAAGGGTTATTCTCTATAGACCCCCTGTAGAATAACCCTTGAAGGGAAGTCTTCAAGTTCACTGAGTGCTCTCTTCTAATGCTGTGGAATGTAAGTCCTACTTCAGTCATTGTGTTTTTGCCATTTACCGATGTCAAATGATTGCTTTTAATTTTGTGATCTCCTCAGATTTTACTTTAAGGAGCAGGCTAAACAGGAACTGTCAAAAGCATTCAGTGTTAACTAGTGGTCTATTTTGAATAGGCTTAAAGACTTCAAAACTAAGGATTGGTGAATGATAACCTAATTAGCTATGACACTATTGAATACCCAAATATGAAAACACATCCATGCACATGTAATTTGCTTCTGAACTGATTTTGCAGGGCTATAGAGAGATGATTTGTTTGGCTATTAAATATAAAAACTGATAGAGACAAATTAATGTACCAAATAATTGGTTAAAATAAATACGGTTGCACATGCAGGGAGATAGTAGTAATACAAAATCATTTAAATTGACTTGCTATAGGCAACTTGTAGATTTAGTGTTACTGCAGATTGCATTGATCAATCCTCTTTAATGTAACAAATTATAAGCAAATGTCAGTCATACATTTGGCAGTGGCCATTAGTATTGCCTGCTTTCCTGGCCTTCTCTTTGCATATCAACAATGTCTCATTCTGCTTGGCCAAATGCTTTGACTGGACTAAAAAGTCAAAGTTCAGGCTGGTTTTATAAGGATTAACAGGGTTCAGTTCTGCTTTGACATTACTGAACACATCATGGGAGAAGTTATAACATTGTTAGCCAAAAGTCTGGAGCTGTTTTAAATGTTTAGCGTCAACCGATAGCATCTTATGTAAAAGTCATGCAGGCGTTTGATTTCCTCACTGGGACTTTTAAAGATATTTAGCTTTTAGCCTAGAAGAATTTCAGAAGCTAACCACAACTTCCATGCTTTTGTTTTATATGATTATTGACATGCTTTTACATTTTTTGAAAAGCAATCTGGTACTGTGTCCTTATTTAAACTTCCAGCGCTTGTTTTTTAAACACTTTTCAAATTAATGCAGCTTCACAATGGATTTATTAAGGCAATGGTTTTATTGTAAATAAAAATGGTCTGTTCTGACTTAAACAAGTATAATGGTTGTATACATTATTTTCAGTTTTTTTGTTACACATTCAAATTTTATGCTACCAACCACAATACAGGAGCTTAAGTCATTTTCTGGGCCGAAAAGGCGATACCACCACAGGAATTTATGAGGGTCCTCTTGGCACAGTGACGCAGCACCGTCTAGCACTTCAGCTTGTCTGCTCATGTGTGCACAGTTTGTTCCCACACATTGGGAATTGCTGCTGCCGGAACTGGGGAACAATGGATGTGGGAGTCCTGTGACTGGACCGCTGCTTTGGGAAGCGCTGGACCTTGTTAATCCTGGAATTTGCGGGTGTCCCTTGCGTTTCAAACAACAGCTGTATTAGGCTGGGCAGATCGATGAGGATAAGATGGCAGGGTCACAGGGGGAGGCCTAATCTTGCACTCTCCAGCACTCTTTGGCATCCCCATTTGGTTTGTTTGTTTGTAATAAATTGCACATGTGATAGAATGTTTTACATTTAGTTACATTTATGTTTATTCATTTGACAGAAGCTTTTATCCAAAGTGACTTACAGTGAGGGTATACATTTTTTTTTATCAGTACTTGTGTTCCCTGGGATCGAACCCACAACCTTTGCGCTGCTAACGCAATGCTCTACCAGTTGAGCTACAGGAACACAACATTTTTGTTTTGGCATCAAAGGCTTACTTATACTTTTTGTTGTTTGTGTTTATTGTCTACAAAGATCCAGATTTTTTTGTTATTTAATTGAAAAAGTATATAATTATTTGAGATATTTGCACTGTCAAAACTGACCCTATATAATTTAACGGCAAGCAGAGCGCCCATGTTTCAAAGGGGAAACGTGTTGGGACTGAGATAAGGAGTTGTTTAAAGCTTCTTTGTTTCACAGTTGACAGCTGACACAATTAATTAACCAACAAATAAGGAACACGGGCAAAGGCTTACTAAGAACGTTTGTGGTTTTGTGTGTGTTTATGATAAGTTGGTAAGAATTAACCCAGATAGTTGTGTTAGCAACTAATTTGCTGTTTTTTTAAAGGTTAAGAAATTTTGGAATACAAAAAATGCCTTTTGGTGTGTAGCAGTAAACCACTGCTTGTTTTCCAATTGGCATTCCGAGGAATGTTTGATGAGTGGACAGCACTTCATAAAAAGTGTCAGAACCATTGGTTAGTGAGCAAAGACTCCAGAGGCATTTGACCCTCGTCTCATTGACATATTTGCCCAGCAAATTACCCTGACTGAGAAGGTTTTCAAAGTAAGGGACTTCTGAAGTGACCTCTTCAAAGCGATCTTTTACACATGTCAAAACATTCCTGCTCGCACACACACTCACGCCGGCAAAAGAAAGTCACTAAAGAGTGAGAGAACGAGGAGGGGCGAGAGAGAGAGAGAAAGACCTTCCACCTCTGGCCTGTTTGCATTCATATGGAAATAAGTCTTCTTAGGAAGTTTATGTTAAACTCCGAATGAGGATTAACATGGCTCCCGCTTCACTAAACACAGCAATTACTGAGCACACATCTACTCCACTGCCTTTATAAATATTGTCCATACTGCATTAGCAAAGCTGCAAACAAATTGGATTTTTTTGGTACAGAGTAAATCACTGTAGAACTGAATTTTTCTTTACTGCAACAACTTCTTAAAATGTTTATCTCACAATCGGCATGGTATGGGATGTAAAGTTTAACAAATTAACAACTTAATTAAAACTTTGCAATATAAAATTAATTAATGCATTGGCTAACATAAACTAACAATAAGGAATATATTTTTACAGTCATTATTAATATTTGTTCATGTTGGTTGGTTAGTTAGTTGGTGTGTTAATGATAATTTGCTGAGCATTATTCCAGCTAGTCATTTTTATGCATGCTTTGGATTTTTTGTAACTTAATAAAAACATTGTTTGAATTTAAAAATGATCCATGTTATAATAATCCCAATGAATTAAAAATGAATGATTCTAATCAATGAATGTTAGTAGCCTAAATATTAAAAATGCTTTAGAAGTAATCTATTCATTTTTTATTCATTTATTCATTTTTCTTTTTTGTAGTTAACTAATGTTAACAAATAGAAGCATATTGTAAACCTTATTGTAAGCACTTAACATGTCTAAACATTTTAGAGAAATGAACACAATTGTTTTTTTTTTCTTTTTGGCACAAAAATAAAAAAGCTCTTCATGTTAACCTATATGCCAATGGGTAACTGTGAAATGTAGAGGGCCAGTACAAATCAACACTAATGATAACACTGTCCATTGGCCCTTACTGTTGTTTACTTCATATTATGCATGGATAATGAGTCCATAGAGATTGCTTGACAAAGACTGATTTACTTATAGGTGTTATGGGTATTAAGGCAAGGTGCCTAGCAACAAAACTTTAAAACATAGCATCTGAAAAGTGTGCCTAATCTTTCATATACTATCACCCACATAGGTCACACTTTGTGTGGAGAAAAATGCCTTTCACCAAAGATAATCTGTGATCTGTCTACCAGACAGATTTGTCCAAACTGGCCCTTTAAGCTTCACTGGTCGTATACAGTGGACTATTTCTCTCAGTGTAAAAGATGGTGTAATAGATGTTTATGTAGTTGTGAACCATTCCCACTGAGATCTGAAATTTGCTTCTGAACACATTTCTCATGTTAAAAAATAATCTTTAAAACTAATTGTTTAAGTATAATACAGGCCATCCCAAACGGATATGTGGCCCAGGGCGACCCTATTGATGATAACTGTGTCTGACTTTAATTTTTGGAAAATTTTCCCTCCCTTTAGGCATGACTCCGAGTTTTTAAAGGAAACAGGTTGAGCAGTATGAGCGAGTGATAAGACTTTAAGGCAGAAATAGTGGCAAGTGTGTAATTTGATAACATATTAACATTCTTAGTCATTGTCAAGGACTCACATAAAGACTGGCACAAGGTCGGATACAGATAACAAAGTTTAGTGACACTGTGTGTTGGAAACAGGGAAAACAGTGAGTCAGTTGAAATATTAAAGAGATCTCTTCTGATTTTTTTTCCTATGGGAATGTATTTTTTTCATAGCATCGTCTTTCGTCAAAATGAAGCACATCACTTCACATTAAAGTTGTGTAACCGCGGTGTAGAAATATGAGAGGAATATTATATGAAACCAAATACAGTCCTGCCAAAGAAAATGATCTGAAAGGCGGAAAAAAGACAGAAATGCCAGTTAAATCGATGACAGGCTAGAAAACCGATGACAGGTTGATTTTGGCACCAAATTTCCTGTAAGCTAAGTGTGAGCTATCAAACTATATGATACTTTACAATCCACTGGAACACAATCCCAGCTGTATCAGCATGGCATCACATCTTATGAGATACAGTATGACAGACATTTCCCTGCAGGGTCATGATGTATATTGAATCGAACACTAATAAACCTCAAGTCACCCAGCACAGCTAAAAAATCCTCAATTCAAATGTATTATGAAGGCTGTACAAAATAAGGGGTTTTTGTTACCAACACATGAGCAGATATGGCTTATACAAAACTATATGTGTGCATATACACCAGATGTAATGCTTAAAGGGGGTTGGGGGATACAGACCACCTAAAGTCAGTGCCGTGGGAGTGGCAGCATCTCATTTGGAGTATTGAGGCTTCATGGACTGGATATTATCATATGAGAGCTGGATACAACTAGAGCATCTGCCAGTCAAACAACAAAACCAACTGTTGCTCCTCAAAAGACTGAGGCCAGATCACTTGTGAATTAGGAAAATGACGCCTCCAGACTAGCAGACGAGAGAGAAAGGGAGAGACAGAAGAGGTATGTTTCCCATGAACGTTTGCCAGGTTCTGAACTAATCCGCTGGGAGAAACAAACCCAGTGTGTTTTGGGGGCTTTGGTTAAGTAATGAGGAATTCCTGCCTCAGTCTCTTATAGGAGAAAATGGGTTTGATTTTTTTCTTGTCCTAAGGACTACACAGAAACTGATGTCCCAACCTGTTTAGTTATCCAGAAGCTAAGTTTTCAGACATTAAAGAGCTAATTTATTTAACAGAAACACAGTCTTTGTGAAACAACAAGTCTTTGATGGGTGCATGTAAGTAACAGCCACATTCAGATGCGTAGATCTGGATGTTAGCCACATAAAGACTAAACATTCTGGATTTGACACTCAGAGGTCTCAGAGCTAATCAGCCTTTTCTTAACTATTCTCAACCCTTAACTCACATGGAGCACTTTACATTACTGTGATAGCTCTAAATGACAACATTAACTCATTTGGTTTGATAAACTATATACAATAACCAATGCTTTTTGTTTAGACAGATTTAAGGCATCAAAAC
>JAZGTK010007573.1:0-19233 GCA_036877625.1 Ambastaia sidthimunki
TGTGAATCAAAAGAGCCAACTCCTATGTCTCTGTGATGTTCTGTTGCTGAGAAATAGCTAATTCATGTTGCTAGGAAGCTCTAAATGGTTGCTAGGGTATGGCTGGACAGTTTCCATGGTAATTAAATTCAATGGTGGTTGCTAGGGTGTAGCTATAAAGTTAAAATGTTACCATTTGTTGTTGCTTGCTAAGCTGAGCGATGAGCCCATTCCCAAGTCTCCTTTTTTTAATGGAAGTCTACGGTGTGGTTGCCAGGGTACTGTAACTGGTTGCTAGGGTGTAGCTATAAAGTTGAAATGTCATCTTTTGTTATGAGCCCAACTACATGAGCCCAACTCCAAGTCTCTATGACATTCTGATGCAGATAATGTAAAGTTTGCCCCATTTTTTCGTCTGCCCAAAAAACATTGTATATACGGATCGCTTATAAAAGTCAGAGCACACCTGTCCACGAGATGTCGATTTGACCCCTCATTTATTGGTCTACAACAAATGGTGCAGGAAGAGTCACATACCGATGTTTTGACCAGAAAAAGAAGTGTGCAAGAGTAATAATTCATAATAATAGTTAATAGCTTTGCTTCGCAAGTAGTAGCAATAATAAACAGAGCACTTTTTTAAAAATAAACTATTAAAAAAACACAATACTGATTTCTCAGTAGAAATGATAACAAAATTAAACTTATACAAAAATATAAATCTTTTATTTTATTTATTTATTCGAGCTCGTCCCTGCTTGACCAATAACCTTCCCCGCGGGCACACATGCACAGTATTGTGGGATATCAAAGGCAGTGAAGGATAGATACAGTGAAACGAAGGATACATCAATGCTGCCTTCAGAAATCGATAAGATAAAGTGATCTCGGAAGCAAACATTGGATTCGGTCGTGCATTCATGCTTTCCTTAGAATGTGTCCTTTAGAGGCAGCCATTGTGTCCGTCGTTACTATAGCGGCATGTAAAAAGGAGCAAGCGCGTCTATAGTTGGGAAAGATTTACTATGCGCGTGCCAGACTCCGCCCCTTCACCGTACGTCATTGGCGAGTAACAGCAAAGGGGAGTCACTCCTCTGCCTACTTTTAATATCTTTGTCATGTGATGGAAAGCAGTTGTAAGACAGGTGCCCTCGGTTCGTTGTCAGTGAGGGGCGCTTCTCTGTATGAACGCGATCTGGAACGAGTGGATTTTCCCATTTGCACGTGATTTTCTTTTTATTTTTCCGTCATTCAGGGGCTGGATGGCGTGGGACAGGTGTAATCAGGATTCGGTGTGGAGAGAACTAGAGGTGAGAACTGATGTGCAACTTATTTTCCAGGGCTGGAGCGCATTATTTTGCCAAGAGATGAAGCGCCCGAGAGCGTCCAAGACTCGTTTCGTTCCCGTTATGCGAAGTCGCCCTATCCCGTAACCTGCGCGGAAGAAACGGGAGCTCTGAACGCACGGGAATATACCTGGTTATTAGAAAGTCTAGTATTTTGGCAGGAAAGATATATGAAATGATTTGTCTGATGGTAGCGGGTGCTTTTCTAAAGCTGTCTCGGAGATGAACAGTGACAGTCTACTCGTTTTGTCTTGGAGAACTCTGTTGACATGCCGGCGGATGGAGTGCGCTCCCTCGCTGTAACACAGGTGACGATGAGACAGGTATCTGCTCCAGTGAGAGCCGATGTGCTGGAATTACTAATATGTCAGGTGTTGTATATTGAAACTTTTCTACCAGATACAGTCTACGGAGGGCTGTATGCACGGTATGCATGCAGAGTGCTGTATTTTTGTTGAGTATGATACAGTATGTGCAGCATCTCATCGTAGGAGAAAACATTTAAACGAGGTTCAGGGAAGAAGGGCTGCTGCCAACCTCGTTTACTTTTTGTTTACCAAGCCCTCATTGCAAAAAGGTTGTTTTCTTTATGTCAGGGAGTCATAAAAAATACAGATACGATTGTAACGGTAGTTTTAGTTAGTTTATGTATGCTGTGCATAATGTGGTATTACAGCCGTGATAATTGCGCCGCTCTTTACGCGAATATATGGCTATAGACACTGTTAGCGCAGTGTAGTTTTCATGATGTCTGCCTGTCTTTCTGTCTGTCTATCTATCTAATCTCTTAAATATTGGCGTGCTGTCTCGTTTTAGTCTGTGTACTGTTTTGGTAAACTGATGCTACAGATGCAGTCTTACTATTAGTTATTCATAAAGCAACGTCTTCATGCGTGATGAACTCGCACAATCGCATTATGTTTATTTTCAAAAATAGCACCTGTCGGGGTTGCAATTGCTGCACTATGGTTATATTGATTTTAATGTGTTTGTCTTAAAACATAAATCCATCTAAGCGTAATAGGCAAATTGCTTTTTGGCTTAATTCGATCGTATCAGTTCCACGTGCCCCCAACTAGTTAGTATATATTGTATACACTGCACGTTCTCAGATTTAAGCCTGTCTGTATTTGTTGAGCGGATGGCAGAGGGGACATTGGCTTAGACCGCATAAACGTTAATGCATTTATGTTTATCAGATCCGCTTTATTATCATTGGATGTAACCAATTTCCACAGCTTTCTCGACGTTTATAAATCGGTGACAGAGGACGGATATGATTTGTGTTATCAACAGATCTAAATATATAGAATCAGATACCGATGATGAAGTGCGACATGCCATGTCTTGTTGAAATCTCTTCTGTTGCTGGCACAGTGGGTCATATGTGCCCAAAACTTTCCCGTTATGCCTCCGAGCGAAGTCTCGCAGTGCCATTACAGTTGTGTCTGACTTACTGAGAGCAGAGTATTACAGGGGCAATTTTTTTTAAAGCGCCTCCTAATGAAAGCACATTTACCACAATTGTACAAAAATAACTTCACTTTTTCTCAACGCAGGCTGCTGTTTACCCACATAAAACACTCTACAGCACCCTCCGCCGTCTGTCAAAACTATGTACCAGTGCGCACAATGCGCTTCTGCACACTGTTTTTAGCTTCTACTTTGTCTTTATTACTTACAATACACTTACTGACATTAATACAACATGAATATTCTCGGCGACCAGACGCCCCGCACCTGATGCAACCGATTAACCTTTTCACACTTTCAGGTGTTTGACTTCCGTATTGGCCACCGCAGGGAAAAACTCTTTCCGGTAACAACAATAGCTGGCAATAGTCTAACAATAACATCTAAAAACCTCTTTGCATAAAGAATGTAATCAGCCTTGAAGTCCAATTAACGACTGTACAAAATCATAATGTAAGAACATCCCAGGACTAAAAGAGAGCTCTAGAAATGCTTTTATGAGTTTATGAGATGGCCATTTGCGACAGCTATTCACTATAATTATATCTATACATTCATATAATAAATCAATTGATGACGTTCTCTGTGTTGTGTATGTTTTGGCTATGCATTATGTAAATAAACGTGGAAATTGCAGCGTGTTGTGCTGGGAACATCATTGACCAGCTCCCTTTTCTTTTTCAAATCTGCAGAGTAAGAAGCAGGACCACTCAAACACGAAACTATGTTTCAGAAAAGCATGAAAAGGAATTTGTTTTCTGTTATTAGCTCCCTCTTATTTCATGTCATTCTTATGCTCCTGACATTTTTTATAAAACAAAAAAAATCTAATAATGCTAAAATATGTACATTTGCACTGTAATATTCGAGATTGAAATTGCATTATTGCATCTGGAGTTTAATGCCAGTTTCAGTGAGAAATATATAATTTCACTTAATGTGACTGAAAGTGACCCGTTTAAAATTACTGGGTGAAAAATACATTTTTTGTAAACACGGACTGCATCCCAAATCTCAAGCTGTACTTTAAAAGTGTGTACTGTTTTTATTATGTTAAAGTATATACAGTTTAGTGTGTAGCAAAAGAGTTTGCCAGTACTGGGACATATTTATGCTTAGCAGATGCCTAAACGACATTGTGACTGTTAACAATCAAACACATCAAAATACAACTCCTCCATGCTTGCCTAATATCAGCCTTTAGAGTCTACGTGCATCTGCACTTTGAATCTTCACCAGAAATAGTGGACACTCTGGATACTTTAAGGATAGTCAGTTCAACATACTACAATTTGGGACATACCAGTTCTATTTTTGAATATTATTTAGGGTGGATAGTATTGGGACGCATTGGGACGCAGGGACTATGTAATTGTAATTAGCATTGCTTGTATTGCGTTTAATCAGAGTTAATGTTCATTATAATAGTTCCTCATGTTTCAAATTGTATACATTGCGACATAACATTAGCTCTATGTATTGTTAATTATTTTTACATTTTTATGAATGGACATGAATTAACTAAGAGCAGTAGTACATAACAAACTAGATCTAAAGAAAATGTGAGTGGTGCTTGCCATGGCAAAACTCAGGCCAGAATATTTCAATGATGTTAACATGTTTTAACACTATGCTAGCATGTATTAGCATGATGGTATTATAATTTAGCATGATGCGACCATTAGATAACATGACGTTACCATGGCTTAGTATGACGCTAGTGTGATTTAACATGATTTAGCATGATACCACCATGATGCAAGCATTATTTAGCATAATGCTAGCATGTTTTAGCATGAAAGATGGCTTATTTATTATGTTATACAGTTGCTAGGGTGCTGGGGTGTAGCTAGACAGGTAACAGGGTAAAATGTCTCTGTATGTTTAACACATGTAGGTTATTATAGTGGCTTTTAACACAATGTAGAGTTAGATTCACAGCTGTAAATAAATTTAAGCAACATGACAATCACATCAACTCATGCATTTCAGCAGTTCCCAAAAATGAGTTGTTGGTTGTGCCACACTCATGAAAACAAACAGATGCAGATTTTGGAGAGGTGCTGGATCCTGTGGACAGATTGTTAAATTCTGTGTCTAAAGACAATATTGATAGAATTATGTAGTTTCAATGTGTAAAGTGTTTCAGTGTGTAAGTACAGTTTCAGATTTTCAATGCTAAACTATGTGTTGTATGGAGATTTAATACTGTATTCAGTATTTTTCATTGTCCAAAATTTATAATCCAAATAATTCATATTTAGCACCTGAATACTATTCACAGATGTGTGCCTTCATATGGTGTTTAAAGAAGGCTTGGGCAACAGCTCTGTGGTCTTTTGAAACATGTCATTTCTTAAATGGCAGACCACCCTTATTGCCATATTGCCTCAAAGTTAATCTAATTTAAAGTTACCCCAATTTAGAGATTATGTAAAATATTATTGTTCAGGTAATTTTAAAACAAAATACGTGTAAAAACCTGTTGATCACACCCAAAGACTCATCGAGTAACTTCTGTAGATCTGATTTGCCTATTAGAAAATTGAGCACTTCTGTTTTTACAAAACTCTGAATGAAGATGAAAACCTCTTGACAAATACATGCTTAACATTCTCTACTCTCTTACAGTGTGCTGCCTTGGTTGGTGAAGACCAACCCCTTTGCCCTGACCTGCCTGAGCTTGACCTCTCTGAGTTGGATGTCAGTGACCTTGATGCAGATAGCTTCCTGGGTGGACTCAAGTGGTACAGCGACCAATCAGAAATAATTTCTAGTCAGTATGGCAGTGAAGCATCAAACTTGTTTGAGGTAAAGATTGTTTTTTAACTTATGTTCTGAACTGAGATACTACATGTTTGTTTTGTTATTTACTGTGGGTGTGGAATTCTTCAAAAGCTGGGTTTGCCAACCAGTGCTGTTTATTAGGTTATGAATGGTGCTTTACACATTTGGAAAAGTATAACTGGGCTTTTACTATACTGTCTGATAAACTGAGTCAGGCAGTAAGATAAGCCCTAACCTTTGTCCCAAGTTCCGCGGTTGTAACTTTTGATACCTTAATAGCCTTCAAACAATCAAGTTTATGGTTTTTGATATTCAAATTCCTACTGATATACCACAGTTGCATTCGGTAATTACGACAGTAAAGACCATTTAGAGATATTATTGCTGTAAATTTACTTCTGTTAGTCTGCTGTGTGAATTCTTACAATAATCTAGAGCATTGGATTTCCAGTCCAGGGGCCCTGCAGCACTCTCCATTTTGTATGTCTCCTTATCTGACACAGCTCATGGATCTCTTTGTCAAGTTGTGTATTATTTGAATCAGATGTATTAAATAAGAGAGACATATAAAGTGTGCAAGACTGCAGGCTCCCAGGACCAGAGGTAAACTGCTGGCCTAAAGGGGCAACTTCTAAACTAGTTTGTGCCTGCCCAGTGTTGTCACATAAAAAAAAGAAGTAAAACTTTAAACCTGTTACGCTTGCACTTCTTTTTCACTGACACAGACAGCGAAGTCCGTAGGAAAAGAAACAATGCAGCTAAAACAAGAAAGTCAGGGCCAGGACCGGTTCATTTTGTCTTATCTGGGCAGATAGAGAAGAGAAATGATAATGCTGTGTTGTTCTGAGTGCTGGGAAATATAGTGCAGGGTCTGTCACAAGAGCATGTTTTAAGTTTTCGTGGCATGGTGCGATAAGATGTGCAATTCATCTACTTTTCTAAAGGTTGTGTGAACCACTTACCTAGACTGGGGAAGGCAATGCCAGTCCCGGAAAGCCATTGTTCTGCGGAGTTTAGCTCCAACCCTGAAACAAAACTCACCTGCCTGTGGCCTTTGTAACCCTGAATACATTGATTAGCCTGTTCAGGTGTGTCAGATCAGGATTGGAGATAAACTCTGCAGGACTGCAGCTCTCCAGGACTCGCGTTGACTACCCCTGACCTAGACGTTGAGGTGCTGAAGAATAATTTTATGGGGTCCTGCAATTACTGGTACGGAACGAGTCTGGATAAAAATAATACTCTGTGTGGGTGCAGGTTAACTAAGATGGTAATAATTTACATGCACTACAGTTCCTGTGTGCCTCTAAATGTGGCTGAAGCATATTTAAAATTAATTTTGATATTTTAAAGCTGCAGTCCATAACGTTTGCCTCTATCACCATCTCTGTTTTATTAAAACATAAAATTGCAGGTAACTACTAAGTTATTTTTGGATGACAAGTTTAAATTTTAAACAAGTTCCAAATGCTGCACCATGTACAGTACACAGACATGCAAAATAAGAGCCGGTTCTTCTCTCTGTTGACAGACAAACATTTCCAATAAAATATGGCACAACTGCTTAAATGAAAAATCATTATTAGAAACTTACCATTGAATCAGGGTAATATAAGGGTAAGGTTGAACACTGATCTGTCACGGTCATTTTTAACTAAAAAAAGTGCCTCCATTCCTTCCTAGGACTTGATTTCTTTATCACTTGATTTAAAAAAAGAACTGGTCACAGATTATGTCATCATTTACTTGGATCCCATATCATGAATTTTCTGTTTCTGTGAAATACAAGAGATACAAGGCACTATCTCCAAATTTCTAAAGGCCAAAAATGCACCCTAATATTATAAATAAACTTGTGTATATAATTTATGTATATGCAATACCAAGCTATTGTATGGATAAAAACAGGTTAGACATACTGCCTAATATTTGTTGTGTAGTAGCTGTAATAAAAATGAATGCAGGGTTGGAATGACATGAAAGTGAGTAAATAATAGAATTCTTGAATTTTGGGGAAACTTTAAACAAAAGGGGTAAAAGGCAGATCAATCAAATCCTTGATCAAATTCTACATTAGCAAAATGTACATTAAGTGCCAATACACATTTCGGATACTGACCTGTGTGGGTCAGTACAGTGCCCAAAAGCAGAGTGAAGACAGGTTAGTAAATGGCCAGCTGTAATGCTAGTAGGCAGAATTTTCACATCCTTGTCTCACAATCATTTGAACCCCTGACAACATTTTCTTAAGCTGTGAGACTGCAGAGGAGTTAAAGGGGTCATGACATGAGTAATCAGATTTCTCTTGATCTTTTGACATATCATGGTATCATTAATACATCCTACAAAGTTTCGTAGTTAAAAATGTCCTCTTTATAACAAAAGCATTTATGTTATCGTTCTCCGGAACAAAACTAATGCAAAATGGCTGGATTTGTGTCGTCACAATGCAGATTTTTTTCATATGACTTGCCTCAGAAAAGGATAACAACACAATACTTTTACAACATCCATCGTTGGATCTAAAGGCTTGTTACACTTTACGATTATGATAGCAGTTAGATGCCAGTCAAACGCTGTGCTGTTTATTAACTGAGACCTTAGCCAATCATACATACTGACAATTACACGTGAAGGTTCTTAAAGGGAAACACCCAAATTTGACTTTTCTAATCAAAGCACTAAAACAGGGTGGAAAAGGACATAAAATATGTTTAAATACTAATACATACTAATACATTTCAGTAATATTATAATTACAGCTCAGGGAACAATAAAAAACAAAATAATGTCATGAATGTGGTGCCATGGCACCAGAATGTGGTGATAGGTGGCCTGGCAACCTGTCTGATCTCACACACTTCAACCATCACACAAAAACCAGGCCATACACTTGGACATCATTGCATTATTTCATGCATATACATTTTTTTCATGTCATACACTTTCCTGACATTTTGTACATGATGTTCCGTTTTGCAGTGCCGTGTGGGGCAAGCTGGCGGGCAGATGAAATGAGTGATAGCAGTGGGCAGGGAAATGCAGTCTGGAGACTCTAGAGTCTTGTGTGACGGGTGATGTCTTATGCTATTCAGTGGTAGTTCAGTTCTAGTTATAAAGCCCATCTTGGGCTAAAATGGGGGCCAATAGGCAGCTTGCTCTACCTCAGGGAGAGGGCCTGACAGCCTGGTCAGCTTGTCAGCAGCAGCCCTCATTAAAGGAACAGAGCTGTGGCGAGGTTATGCTCAGTCATGTTTTACCGTGTTTTGAGTCAAGACTTGGCTGCTAGATATTTATTGTGCTCTGCCTTTCTTATATGTATTTTCAAGATATTTAAAAAAAGAAATTTTAAAAGCAAAAATCATAATAGGTAACAATTACTATATATTATGATTCCATGTTATTCATTTATTATGGTAATCATACTGTATTTACATGCTGTTCCAAGATACTTTAAGGAATACAGTAGCATGCATGCTAAAAAAACATAGTAATAAAAAATTATTACCATCTAACCTTGCTTAAAAAGAATGTGTTTCTTTTTGTTAGTTTTGTTGGTTTTGCAGAACGGTGAAATAGCAGCAACACTGTAAAGATAAAAATGTGCGTTTAACGTTTTACATTAACATGATGATTAAAGAAGTATTTTACTTATTACATCAGAATTGGGTCAATAAATCAAATAGTTTAGTGCAGTTCTGCCCACACCTCTAGCAGAGCTGTGACCAAAACATGGTGTAGCCCAGCTAACAGGGAACGTTCTCAGAACATTGGTAATGTTTTCTAAAAGTTCTCTTAAAGCTATCAGGTTCTTGCAGTATTGTTAGTAAAATGTTTTGTTAACATTATATATATAATTTAAAAAATGTTATTCTTAAGTTGTTGGTGGAACATTTTAAAAATGTTACAGAATAAAAAAACATTCTTATAACCATGCAATAACATTAATATAATGTCTAAAAAACTGGACGTTGTGCGCATTCCTAAAACGTTAAACTTTTTTTACTTAATAGAAACATTAGGGAAATGTTCTTACAACTTAAAATTGTAAGCTGCGAGGGCCCTTAAGCAAACTTACATTAATGCATTTGGCAGACATTTTATCCAATTGACTGACAGTGCCATCAATTTATACATATTTTAGTATGTATGTTCCCTGGGATTTGAACCCACAACCTTTGCGCTGCTAACGCAATGCTCCACCAACTGAGCTACAGAAAAAACTTCCACACCTTCCTAACCTAGCACTAATTTCTATCTCATTTCAGACTGCATGTTTAGCAGGGTAAACAGGTGACTAAAGTACAGCATGCTGACTTTTTGGATGGCCTTTAGCTCTAAATCTAGACAGGAGTTCTCTCTGCTGAACGGACAATGTGTGGAATGGAACACTCCCTGACTCCAAATGATTGCAGCAGCATTTTATTTTAAGGGCACTTGACACCTAATCAAAATAACTGGCCGTTAAGGGCCGCACTGTATTGTGGTGGGGTCGTGTGATGTTTATATCCAAACATGAAACTATGCTGCCATCGAGTGTTTGGAATTACAGCTTGGTCGTGGGTGAAGCACTGGATGTGCTTTGTAAAGTGAGCGTGGTTGCTGATGACCGCTTAAGACTTTGACCAGACATTGACCTCCTTGCCAGCTGTTGGCCATGATCCAAAGTGTGTTTGTGTGTGTGGGGGGTGTCTAAGTGTGCAAGCATCTCTGCCAATTAATCACAGAAATAAATCTCGAACAAACGTAGACACGTACACAATCGTACACACACATGCATGTGAACAGAGTCTCATTTGCTTCTTGCTTGTCTAGTAATTTGTAAATCTGTCAAACAGTCGTTGCCACCCGCTGCAACCTGGTGCTACAGCAAGGAATGGTGATTGATAAAATTGTTCCGTTGCATTCATAAATGAAATGTACATATCTCAGAAGACAGAAAAAAGACTCATAAGCACATTGACGCAGAGAGACGCATGTACATAGTGTTAACAGTAAATGCTGATGGCTTTGTATTTTTAATTTGCTAATTTATGCTGACATTTGAAAACACTTCATCAGTTTAGTTGCACCAGTTCAGCTGGGCCAAGCATATTATCATATTGTGTTGTATAATGTGATTTCCTCAAGTAAACACTTATGAAATGCACAGACACCTATACACACACTCTTAAGCTCATCAGCTCATGTCTTTTGATGACAAATAGTTTACATGTAGTTTAGTGTCAGCAAACTCAGAAAGCAGCTAAAATTGTTTGGTGAGGTTTTGTCACGTTTGTTATTACAACCAAATGTAGTTTTTTTTAATCATAGTGAATCTGTGGCTTCAGAATGGATGGATGGGAATGTCTTTCTTTGTATCTGGTATTGCACATGAACTGCAGGTGTGTGGTATGAAGGTATATAATATAGGTGCAATTGTAAAAATGAGTCAACCGGTAAAGATGCTGTACCGTTTATATTGCAGTGCTATTTCTGTAGCTAACAGTGGGCAGGACTGCTATGCTTTTTTTGTTGAGTGAGGAAGAAATATTTAATAGCGACTTGGAATGTGGCTCATCCCCTCAGAATTTAGAGATAAAACTGTTTGTTTCATAATACTAGTTTTACTGTTTTACTTTTAAACCCTTTTACTCTTTTGTTTTAAAGTTACATAATGTTAAGCTGTTTATATATATGTTTATATATATGTTTATTTATATTTATATTAGGATTTTGACAATAGTGCCCATGAAAATGAATTCTTTCCTACAATAGCACTGCCTGATTCTGCATATAAATGAACATGATGATCACAATAATGTAATTACATAATGGTTGTTTTAATAAGTGAGGATTCTTGTTTTTGCTATGCCACTGAATTCTGTTGGCTGTGAAGCTTGTCAGGCAGACATAGAGAAGCCCAAATGAGTACAAGTAAGTATATTCACTCATAGACACTTTGTAAAGAAGGGGAAGGAAAGTAGAATTTAGGTCTTTCTTCATGGCCTCACCTGATCTTCTCTTTTAACCACCTGATGTTCATCCTAGAACCAATTTAACACCCCAACAGCCCACACACACCTCTAGAGATAAAAGTGACACTAATGGGAGGAGGGATATCTTGTGTGTGTGTGTGTATGTGTGTACAGTTTGGGCCACATTTTTTAAAATGTCCTTAGAAATATATTGAAACAATAAATTAGACCTGACTCTAAGACCAGTAATGTTAACAGGTCGGTGTGAGGAATAGATTTAGGGGTAGAGTTTGGTTATGGTAAACATCATTATCATAGTATGAAAACCATTGCGTCTATGAAAGGTAGCTGTTAATAATATAATCATTTACTGGTAATATTATGATGCACTACACTAGGGTTGGGCGATGTCGACTAAACTCACATCGTACGATGTCTAATGTGAAACATTGCGATGGACGATGTCATCGGGGGCGGGGCCGGGCGGGGGTTTGGTCTGGGGGTTTGATGTCCACGCGCAATCTAGTATACACAAAGTGCGATCGCAAATCTCAAAAGTGAAAATGAAAGTAAAAAGCGATCGTGCATTAATATTAATAGCGGTTCCCTGATGCCCGCAATTTATGTACAGTATAATTACCCAACAATATAACTGCGAGAGTAAGTATTGAAATATATATTTCCTTTCATCTCATATGTATTGCCTTTAGGGGTTCTGTATAACATGTCTTTAAATATATATAAATATATATATATATATTTCCTAATAATATATAGGAAATATATATTTCCTTTCATCTCATATGTATTGCCTTTAGGGGTTCTGTATAACATGTCTTTATCTTTCTGAACATGGTATTGGGATGCTGTGGATTGCGGGGGAATGTGGGTGGGGCGATGGATCGCGATGCTGCATCAACATCGTGATTTCTGTCAGCCATCGGCGATGGACCATAGTATGGCATGTTTTTTTTGAGTTGCTGTTTTTTTGAGTCATGCTGTTTTTGGTTCTCTACTAACACTTCACATTGGATTACAAATCTATATCAAATTCCTTCAAGCCACTGGTATGCATTACCTTAAGCTTTGATCTTAACACCTCTCTGCGGTGTATGTGTGTTCCTGTTTATACATGCTGCCACTGCCTTTCTTTCCTTTGCTCAGAGATGTGCAGTGTTTTGCCAGTTCTGTGGAATAAGTGTTATCTGACAGCCATTACCTAAATCCGCAGCTCCACAGGTGCTGTTTTTCCATGTTTGCAGACAGGTTACAAATGGGGTTTTCCTTGGCCATAGTGGTCAGTCCTTTAAATCCCGTTTTATGAGTCTGGCTCAGAAAGCTGTCGGTGGAAGTTGCTCTTTTGCACTGATCTCGTGCCAAGTTTTATCTTGGTCGTGAAAAATACCCTACATCAACAGAACAGCCAGTACAAGCCAAGGGATTAACATTGGCAGGCAATATGCTAATAATAATTTAATACGTTTTATGTTCGAGCTACACATATGCATGCTGTCTTTTACAGTATTGTTGTGCCGTTTGCATGTATTCAAGCAAACACAATCTCTCAAGGGTGCCCCTATACTTTGTTATTCCCTATTTAATATTAGCATTCAGTGTGTCACCAGTTGTAAATACTGTTGTGGGTTATTTTTAGTTTGAGATGGTAATTTCGTGTAAGAATCTTTCAGGGTTTGGCTCAACTCTAGGGCTGAGAGGGAAAGTGAGCCTGGTGCAGGTGTTTCCTGGATTATTTAATACTTCAGTATCACGGGGGGTGGGGAGAGTTTGAATCTCAAACTCTTCAGTATCACGGGGGGTGGGGAGAGTTTGAATCTCTGAATTCTAGGAATGCTGGTTCTGTTAGAGCTTATGCACTGCATGGTACTGGGTGTTTCATAGCTTTGTGGTGTCCCTCCACCACAATTGTATTGAAGGGATACATAAAAAACAAAACAAACTGCAAAAATTTTGCAACAACAAATGAGATGATTGAGTTAATTTCAAGATATACATCTTATACATGCCGAAATATACAGAAGTATTTTTAATGTAACCTAACAACATACGGATAACCAGCAATTATATTTGATTCATTTTTCGGATAGTCCCCCTTTTCATTTTACAGATGTAAAACCTTATAAATCTTATCAATGAAAGGTCTGTATCATTAAAAAGAGATACTCGTGTATGTGGGTGCTAGATGAATTATCAATTATCACTCTTTTAATTTAAGCAGTTGATTTTTATTTTGAAGTGAAATTGTGTATCTCAAGGACATCTTATGCATATATTCTTGTTGCTTATAGCACTTGTTCTTTATAGGTTGCATGTATAAAGAAAGAAAACACATAAAGGGAAAACAATAAAGTCTTGTAGAGCTTCCCTCCCCAAAAACTCAGAGCAGGCAAAAAATGAAAGGAAATATGTCAAGGTAAGAGGTAATGCATTTAGTAATCAACAAGTAGCTTTTATCCAGTGAGATGAGAATGATGCACTCAACATCATATAATGACCTTTTGCTACAGAATCAAATTGACTGCATTTCCACACACATTTGGTGGGTTACATTACCATACATTTTTGATATAGGTTTGCCACCCATACTGACATACTTACATAAGAACCTGGTTTTTCAATAATAAGCGTTTCTTGCCCTTTGTGTCAGCTTTACACAGCTGTGTCAGCTTTACACAGACAATCCACTCTTGTGTAGTTTACTTAATTTGCTTTGTTGTAGAAAATTTGACTAGAGAGCATCTTACTCTTGTGTTGCGTTGTTGGGACTGTCAACTGTGCCTCTGCAAGCTTGGTGCAGTGTTGCTGATGATGTGCACCACTGCTGATTTCAGGGTGACAAATGACTGCCTCTGTGCTGCTCACCAGTCTGCCAACATCCAAAAGGTCAGAGCGGGATCTGGAGGGTAACAAAACACTTTTAACAAGAGGGCTTTGGAGAACTTACACACTGGCGCTTTGACACATGCATAGTAAGACATGCATGTTCTCTGTGTCTCATTCTGGTGCATGCACACTTTTGACATCTTAAAGGGATAGTTTGCCCAAAAATCAATCATTCTTTCATTGTTCCAAGGCTGTATGACTTTCTATTTTTATGGAAGAGATGTAAAGCTAAATGTTAGCCTGAGTCATCATTTATTTTTGCATTGCATTTAATTTTTCCATGCATTGAAAGTAAATGTTGACTGAGGCTTCTACTTAACATCACGTTTTGTGTAAACAACATAAGGTTCAATAAACAATGACAGAAAAGGGGAATTATGCCTTTAAAGACACTTATAAATGAGACAAAGACATGTTTCTTCTGTATGTCCATATTGTTTAAAATAGTCTCTCCTGTCATTTGTTTCCTGCATGGCTTACAGTAGCAGTTCCCTCCTTAATGGCTGCATTTGGCTGCATCAGTTTTGCCTTTTTACTCAGATAAAAGGCTGTTTTTATCTCCCCTTTACCATGCTGCTTATGTTCTCACTTGAGTAAAGGTCTGTTTGCATGCAGTTTAAAAGAAAAACATTTGTGTTCTTGGCTGTGTTAAAATATTTGGATTCTGTGCATCCTCACTGACAGTGTCAGCATTATTGGGTGAGTTTCTAAAATAAGTTGAGTATCAATATGTCTGAGCACCTTAAACGTCTCAGTTACGTATGTGACCTCCGAGACCTACAAAACATTGTGTTGATGTAGTGACACTAGGTGTAAGAGCCATAATTTAGATGTGTTTAGACCCCTCATGTTATCCTGCAATGGTATATATATATATATATATATTATTGGACTGCCCTTTAGCCCTCTTAAGATCTGGCATTTCTTTTATAGAAAGAAAGACGGAGCAACACAGTTTTGTGACCTGAATTTATTTTGTTTCTGTTCATTGTACAAAAACATCCAGTAAATAACTGAGATCTGAACGAAGCCCAGAGTCAATTCTTTGCCCTAAACAACAAAGGAAGATTATTGCTACTACACCAGGAGCTCAACCTTGAGAGACCAATCACTCTGCTTCTTATCAGAAAATGGCAATAAGAATTTGCCTTAAAAATAAAGCGGCAATAGGAATTGGCAAGTGGGATTTACATGCCAATTTTCACCCAGGACATCCGGGTATAAAAGGGAGATGCACCACTCAGCTGTCAGTTCATTATTGTGGCAGGAGGGACACAACATCTTGTTTCCTCTATCAGGGAACTGAGGCTACATATGTAACTGAAATGTTCCTTTTTTGTCACTCACTCGACAATGTGTCCATGTAGTGACACTAGGGGCTCCCTAAACTAAATGCCACAACTGCACAACTGCATTATGGACTCAAATGGTGCACCTGCCAGCAAGCATGATAAGGCGCGAAGCTTCCGTACCGAAAGGACAAGAAAAATAGGCTTCCAGAAGGTCATTGCAGAACAAGTTTGCTGGTCAGTTGCAATGGGTTAGTGAACTATGTTTTCCTGTAGCTCAACTGGCAGAGCATTGCGTTAGCAGCAAAGGTTGTGGGTTTGATCCCAGGGAACACAAGTACTGATAAAAATGTATACCTTGAATTTACTGTAAGTCGCTTTGGATTAAAGCGTCTGCCAAAATAATAAATGTAAATGTAACTTTTTGAGAGGAGAAGACACTTTGCAAACCACAACCTACCTAAGGTGAGTTAATCAGTGAAAAACAGAGACTTCAAGGGACGTACCACATCAAAGTATGCAAAGTATTATAAGTCTACCAAAGGGAGAACCAACCCAGATTATAGGCCATGACAGAGATAGTACCATTTAGGGGATAACACAGGTTTACGATCTGGGAAACCAGACTGGCCACCAGTGCTGTAGTAGTCTCATTCATCAACCAAAGAGGCACTTCTGCCATTGAGGATGCCATATGCAGGCATATCCCAGGAGCCTTTGAAAACATTTCAGTGGGACTGACATTTTGCCTCTGAAACGATTGAGGCAACTCAGCATTGATTGGACTCATTCCTCTGTAAGGTGTTAAAGGGCAGTGAAACCCTGCCTTCATCTTGACTGTTGGAACAGCCTCAATCCCAGCCTTCGCAAGAAGGACCGCATTCTCCATGTGCAGGATTGCTGCGCTCTCACCCTGAACAGAGGAGACTGCAGTAAAGTGTGCGTTCCACGATTTCGTGAGCTTGTCATGCACTTCTTAGGAGAAAGGAACCAAGTGTACTCAAATCCCAAAAACCAATGACGGCCTGAGAAACTATGACTAACATTGTGACTGCCTCGGTTCCCCGAGTCATTCACATCAGATGGTGTAAGCCTGTCCACCAGTGCTGCAACCAATGACTCATTTCGAGTGCCAAATGTGACAGTGAGGCTGCCAAAAGGCCCACCTATTAGTGATGGGAAGTTCGGATCATTTTAAAGACTCTGACCTTTGAGTCTCGTTCAGCAAAATGAACTAATCTTTTTCCGAGTAATTTCGGTCATTTTAGGAAAATAAAATTAATATATTACGTGTTACTTTCCTAACACATCTACTACTTACGCAAATGTTGATCACACTACAAACAAGACAAAACTATAATGCAATAAGAAACTTAATTGTTTACCTGGATCTTTAGTCTACAATTTAGCTCACCTCACCTCTTACTGACAAGTCTTCATGTTTGAGTCGTTCGTTCATCATGTGACAGCCCCATAAGCCTAACCAATGCAGTCTGAGCCGGAAAGAGATTTGATTAGTTCATCTTTCGAGTCTTCGGGTTTAGCCTCATAAAGCAGGTGAACTAATTCCAGCGCCTATTGGATGTTGTGCATGCGCGACTGAACGAATCACTCTGCCTGACTCGTTCTTCCCGAGTCACATTAAAGATTCATTCAAAATGAACGAATCATTCAAGAACGACCCATTACTACCACCTATCTCATCCGAAAACCCAACCAGCCTAGATGAGTATGCTTGGCAATGGAGGTTCTTTGGGGATTCATTCAAAATGAACGAATCGTTCAAGAAAGACCCATCACTACCACCTATCTCATCTGAAAACCCAACCAGCCCAGATGAGTATGCTGGGCAATGGAGGTTCTTTGGGGATCCATTGTATCTGCTTGCTGATACGTCCTTGTGTGCAGCCGTGGCAGAAAGACCAAAGTAGATCTTTGCAAAGAAAGCCGTGACCGCAAAATTCAGATGGATATGTTCCAACAATGAGAACGTGAACCCAATGAATGCTGCCTCAGCATGAGCGTGGCCCAAAAAACTAAGGCACGTCGGGGAGAGAGGTACCAGCCGCACCCAGAGGCACACATACGGAAAGGCGTAATAATAACAAAACCTGCCATTGTATATTTGCCATTTAAAGCGATCAGGGAAACAAAAGAGAGACCACCGATACATGCCATATAATCCAGCGATTAGAGTGAAGCAGGTAAAAAAAAAACAAAGGCTCCAAAGAACAAATCTGAATGAGTGTAGCAGGGCATAGATTGGCACGAAAATCCAACTCACCAATTCCTATTGATGCTTTATTTTTAAGGCCAATTCTCATTGGCTTTTCCTGATAAGAAGCTGAGTGATTGGTCCCTCAAGGTTGAACCCCTAGTGTCACTACATTGATACAATGTCAAGTAAGTGACAGAAAGGGAACTAAGTCTATTCTAATTGGATTAGAAGCAAGAGTGTGGACCCTGATGCTTCTTTTATTTTCAGTGCATCCATTTTAAATTGATCTTGAATGATCTTGAAGGACGCTGTCTATTAGCATGCTGGAAAACATTTTTAAGAGCTACTGGAATACATTACATGGGTCAGATGTTTGATTTAAAGCCTGTTGGTTAAAAATTGCCAACATTTGCATTCTTTGTTTTACTTTGTTCCCTTCTCTCTTCAAAAGATATCATCTTTAGAGGTTGTTCTGGGAAGCATACTTCCTTGCTTGCCTTATAGAACTAAATGGTATAAATTTATTTATTTTCATGCTAAAATAAGCAATCATACTTGATTTGTTTGATTGGTATCAGCACGAATAATCTGCCGTAAAATGGGAGCAGACAGAGACTTGGTGTGGTAATGTTTGTGAGGGCTATAAGAAGTTAATGTTTGCTATAGCCTTTCTGTGATCAGTGCCTCTGGAGCAGACATGCTTCGATGCCCAGCTTGCAGGATCATTTGCAGTGAAGTTGAGGTTTGAAATAGTGCTTTCCCTGGCAGAATGTGATAAGACCTATGCCATTTATGTATACTATGACATGATATGCTAAGGCATATTAAAGATCGCTTACAATGAAATGTATTTAATAATTTTGATAATGTTAATGTAATGTCTGTGATTTGCAATAGACATTTTAGGCTTTTATTTAAATATCTGTAGTTTTTAGTGTTGTTCAATTGCAAATCGAACAATGCATGTCTTTGCTGAGCATTAAACCACTATTATTTTCAGAGCTCTTTCCTATGATTCACTTTCTTTTCTTACCTACAATGCTTCGCAGTGAACACCTTTAAAAGCACTGAATGGCATTCTTTGTTCATCAGATCTAATGTGCTACCCACAGGCAAACTCCCTTATCAGTCATTAGAAAGTTTGTAATTGACCATTTTTGCTGAGCTCATTTTGCTGAACTTGCTAAATATAAAATAGACCAGGTTTTTAAAGTCAAAGACAGTGGGCCTTACTTTTGAGCCCCTCCCCTTTGAACACAATGACCACCCCCCACACACACACA